>JBBMEG010000001.1:4491879-4506137 GCA_037832605.1 Cyclanthera cordifolia | reverse complement strand
ATAGTGAAAATCCCAAGTTTGGGAAAGGAAAAAAGAGGGGAAAAAAAAAAAAAAAAAAAAAAAAAAAAAAAAAAAAAAAAGAGAAAAGAAGCTTAATAATTCCCAACTTCCAATCCAAATTTCTCCCGTCCCCTGTTTTCTCTTGGAATTAGGATCGAATTCATTGGAAGTCTCATCGAATTCATCCTGTTTTCGCTTGAATTCAATCATGAAAAAAAGAAAACATTGATTCAAGCAATTGAAATTGGTGCCTTAATTCGCTAAGCTAGGGTTTGTTGCTCCCGGATCTGCGGCAACCCAATGGCGGATCAGGAGGAGGAGGACCTCCAGACAGCTATTAGGATGAGCATGCAGCAGCAGTACACGCCACCGGGACCCAAACGGAGCAAGCCTGGGGATTTCCCAGTCGAACCTTCGACTTGCTCATCGGAGGGATCTCCGGAAGTTGCGGGCCGGAAGTTGCAGCGGGAGCTTATGGCTGCGGCTGCTGAGAAGCGAATGTTGGCCTTCAAAAGCTACTCCGAAGCAGTTGGTTCTGCATCGAAGTCAGCGAAGAAAGAGAAGGAGTTAAGTGTAAAAGATGCGAATTCGGGGAAGGAGATATTGGAGAGCGAAGCGAATCAATTATTTACAATGGTGTTCGGGGACGAGGTTTCCAAAGAAATACTTGCGCAGTGGAGTAATCAGGGAATAAGGTGTGCCAATTCTCTGTTCTAGCTACGCATTCTGAGAGATGTCAAGGTCTTAGAGTGGATATTAGTATCTAATATATGTTCTGGTTCTGCTATCATTTTTGTGTATTGCAACTTGATTTTTTTTTTTTTTTTTGAGTACATATTGCAACTTGATTTCTGGATGATAAAGGAACGATATGTGCAATAAGAGGGTTGCTAGTGGATTAGATGACCCATAGTTACAATAGGACGTCATACTTTAGAAATTTGTAAGGCCATTTCTTGTTGTCGATGTATATATATGTGAAATTTATGTTTGGTATATTGCAGGATTTTGTTTTGATTCTTGAATTCATTAGTTGTGGACACACTTTCCATCGTTTAAACTTTAAACTATGATTGACCATTTTTAAAATGTACCATTTCTTTCCCTGTAAAAATTCGTTCAAGCAGTTTTACTGAGTTTAGTTAAAAGAATCAAAGTGTATATGGCATGTTCATTTCAATACCCTTACTGCTAATACCGAAAGAACTTTCTATAGGTTTAGCCCCGACCCAGAAACAACAATGGGCTTAGTGCAGCATGAAGGTGGGCCTTGTGGCGTCTTAGCAACTATTCAAGTAATCCCATTTTCTTGGAATTCAGTCTTTAATAGATCATAGCATCTAATTGAAAAATCAGTTAAAAATCTGAATGGTTCCAAAATATCTGTTTCTCTTACACTGCACACGTACACAATATTTTGTGGGTATTCATTATACATATCTGAAATCATACCCCATTTGTTGTTTTCTGATAATTTGAGGCCAGTTGTAGCATTGCATATGAACAATTAACATAACCTAACTTACTGATGCAAATGGAACCTGCTAGGCTTTGTTGAGTTTGAGAAATATTATTGGTTTTCCATTCTATTTGTAAATAATTTCATAGCATGCCCTTGCTTTGTGATAGTGATAGCTATGAGTTTCAGAACGTGAATTCTCTAATCAAATATGTCGATGATGGATAACAATTGATTGTTAAATTGCGACAGTTACACAGTTCTTATTTTCCTTAGAGTTGGCCTAAACATAAGCACGTTGGTTGACTGTGAATTTGTAGTTCCCTTATCGCATTTGCCGTTTTCCCGAAAAGACAAACTCAAAAGAACTCTTCAATGGTTCAACCATAAAGTAATAGTCTCTACTCCAACCCAATCATATACCAAACTAACTCATTCACCAATCCAAGCCAAGCAGCATAAACCAAACAAACTCATCCGTCAATAGCGAAAGAGCAAAGAAATTGGCTAGCCCACAACAAGTAGTGAAAGTCCTCATGTTGCGTGTTGAGAATGCACCTTTGTAGTTACAACACAGATGAATAGTGTATTTGAAGACAATCGATTCTGTGTTCTCCCCCATCCCAAGAACCCTAATTCTCCTATTTAACTAAGAAACTAATAACAAATGACTACTACTTTTAGATAGTTATATAATTCGACTACGTCTTATCTGCTATCTAGGTATTTGTAATCTTTATTATGATTTTGTGCCATCAGTGTCCCCTAGGGGCGGCACAACACAATGGTTGAGCGCCTGGGTCACGAAGGTGTGCTTTCCTTGAGGTCTAAATTCGAAGTTGATGTGGGGATTAGTTTCCCAAGCAACCTCAAGCCTTTTTGTATGTTGTCTCTTAGTACGTGGCCAAGGAAGGGTGTGGTTGCCCTTGGGTTTAGAGGAGTGAAGTTCCAAGTTCCCAGGTTGTCAAAAAAAAATGAAAAGATTGTATGCCATTGCCATCTTAATTGCCTGATATTTTCGATTTATATTCATGTCTAGGTCTGTAATTAATTTTATTTATGGCTATTTGGTTTTGATATGACAGGCATTTGTTCTGAAGAACATTCTTTTCTTTCCCAATGAATTTGGTAAAGTTGCATCAAATTTGGCACAGAATTCAGGTTCAAGTAGATTTTCTAAAAGTGAAAGTGTTGCATCAAATAATTTTGCTGCTCTTACTGAAGATGTGAAAAGAAGGTGATTAATCTTTGTGTGGTAAATTATCTCCTTTTTCATGTCGCCACCTATCTAAAAACTAATTTTCCATGAATTTCATTTTCATCCAAATGTTGTAGAGGTAAACGGTTGTCTTGTCAGGTGACAGTTTCAAGGTTACTCTTTTCAAGGTTACTCTAAGTAAATCAATTTTCTTTTTCAGCAACGAGTTTCTCATTCCATGCAATTAATTTGGTGGATGTAGATAATTTACAAGGCATGGTCTTTCGTTTAATACATATTGTAGACCCGCCCCTAAATACCCAAATTATTCAAGTTGGAAACCACCCACTCTGTTGTTGAACCATAAAAAACCATCCAGTCATCCACTCTGCATTGTGAAAATATGCAGATTGGTGTGAGTGTGTGTTCATTTTTTCTTTCTCTCGTTTTTTTTCACTTTATTGTTCTTAATCTGGTGTTTCATATAACAAAATCAACTGCGAATACAAACAAATTAGTTAAAGTCAGAAATCCACCCATCTTGCATTATGCATAAGCGAGTGCAAAATAATTCCCCCAAGTTCATAGTTGTGTTAAACCACTCAAACATGGTTAAAGAATACAAATCCAGGCATTGTGTTTGATTAGATCAATTCATTTTAATCTATATTTTCTTTTTGGTCTAAATTGAGGTTTTTGTCTCATTCCAAGGCTTCCTTGCCCCTCTCGACATAAAAAAAAAAAAGTCTTAAAGGCCCTTATCTTGTAAGCATTTGTACACGTATGCTTGCATGTTTGCAGATACAGCGAACATGTGCAAGTGCAAACACCATGTGTAACACTTTGTACCATGGTAAGACCAGATGAGTAAAAACATACTGTTCTTGAGACTGAATTCTTTATCTTGGCCCTTGGGGGCATGCACTTAATCATGGGGAAAGTGTTTCCTTTTTCAGCACATCGTCAACAAATTTTTGTAACCAAACCATGCTAATTAGGGTTTGATTTTCATATTTGAAAAATATACCAATTTTGTTAAAGATGGCTTTTTACTAAATAGAAATTCTTTGTCACAATTCAAATTTATATGTAATAACAATTATCACATTTTTTTAAAGGTTTATTAGTCAAAAGTTAAATGCATAGTAATTGTCTACTCAAGCGACGTAAACTTCTTTTGGCAGGGCTTTGATCAGGAGCATGGGTGAGATACTGTTTCTCTGCGGTGGTAATAGAAATGCTGTAATAGCAACTTTGAGTGTGTCCGGAAGCAGTGGTGAAGGATCTAGGTACAGCTCGGGAAATGAGGTATATTAGAATTGGTTTGATATTGATACGTTCTGAGAATCATTTGGTCAGGCTCTATCTTTTTGGGCAATCAACAACTTGATCTTAGTTTTATTCTTGATGTGATATTCATTTTCCTGTTCCACAGATCATTTCAAATGCATTTGAAGGTCTTTCAATTGAATCAGGCTCGGATTTGCAAAAAGTGCTGAGAGTCACCATGTGCACATCACAGGAAAGTGCATTACAGAGGCTTGGTGCAGCTCTTCCAGTCTTCCAGAGTCGCATGGGCGCCTTGCTATTCCTGATTTCTGCTTTACTTTCACGAGGACTGGTACTTGTGTTAAATTAAATTCATTCAACTAGTAAAGGAACTTAAGTTTTCTTGCGATCATAAGATTCTAATATTGCCAAAAGAGCAGTAGCTCAGCGGCATCAGAGTACACCCAAGTATCATGAGATCATGGGTTCAAAATCCCCCCACTCTCAATTGTTGATCATAAGATTTTAATACCAACAAATTCATATGATTGTATTGTTATAAAAGTTGAATGTCTTTGATTTTTTTTTAATCCAACTGGAAATCTTATTTGTAATTGGCTTTACAGCCCTTCAGGTTTTTCCTCCTTTTTTCATTCATCAATGAAAGTTTCTTTTTCAAAAAAAAAAAAAAAAAAAAAAAAATCGTGTTTGTTTTAAGTTAAAGGTGGTCAGAACTTTGGTACTCTAGAAAGTCATCATAAAACTTATGTTTCTTATATAAAAGACAAGAAAAATAGATAAAGTGGGATTTGGTAGTATGGATGATCATGGCCATACTTTTTTGTAGAAATGGTGATGAATTTATTTGTAGTGTAGACCTGTCCTCAAGGCTCAAGTACTGGAATATAGTTTTGCTCAATGTAGTCCAGCGTACATTGTGTGCCCTAATTTTTTGTCTTTTTTTTCCTCCACAAAACGTAACAATTTGTCATTTCTTTGTGTAGAAGGAAAAATATCGATATTTGAGTTGAACTTCACAATATGATTGGTGGTTTCTGATGATTTTCTTTAGTATCTCTATGATGTGAATGCCAGTTTAATTCTACTTCTGTAGGATATGGTACAATCAGACAGGGATGATCCAAGCCTCCCTCTTGTCACTGCTCCATTTGGACATGCCTCACAGGTTATTTGTTGTGCATTTTTTTTAATTGAATCACAGAATTTTCTTTGGTTTCTGTTCAATATCCATGTACGATTTTTTATTATCATGAAACAGGAAATTGTGAACCTACTGATTTGTGGACAAGCAGTCCCTAATGTGTTTGATGGAAGGATGGACTTGGGCGGTGGGATGTCCCTAAAAGGCATATCTAAAAGCGTTGAAATTGGATTCCTTACTCTCCTAGAATCTCTCAATTTCTGTAAAGTTGGTCAGTTTCTTAAATGCCCAAAATGGCCAATATGGGTGATCGGGAGTGAGTCGCACTACACAGTTCTCTTTTCTAGAGATACTTCGGTGCAGGATGAGAATGAACTGGAAGAAAGGGAGTCACAAATTCGGAAAGCATTTGATGCCGTAGACCAGAGTGGAGGTGGGGGGTTTATCAGTGTCGAAGGCTTCCATCAAGTTCTCAGGGAAACCAATATCAAACTTCAACCTGAGAAAGTCGATCATCTTTGCAGTACAGGATTTATAGTCTGGAGTGAATTCTGGCAGACAATTCTGGACTTGGACAAAAACTTTGGAGGTCTGAAAGATTCGACAGGATTGATGGGTAAAAAAGTGTTCGATCTTTATCATTTTAATGGGATCGCCAAGTCTGATTTGAACGGTAACCAGATAGCCTGTGGAGGCGAGACTCCAATTCAAAGACCTAGGCTGACCAAATTGAGGGTTTCAGTTCCACCAAGGTGGACTCCAGAGGAATTCATGGCAGATGTAGCTCTTTCATCTGCAGCAGGGTCAAACGAATCTTCTGGTAAAGATGTTGAGGTTTCTAAACCAGAACCATCTCAACATGCCCCACTGGTCGATTGCATTCGAACGCGTTGGCCTCGATCCATTTGTAGCTGGGCTGGCGATCCCCCAAGTATAGTATGATTTGTTTTATTTGCTTTCCATTATGCACAATGCATGAAAAAGACTGGGATTATCATGTGAAAGCACACACAAATAGGCGTATAATGTATTAATTATTTTCTCAGGCTGTACACGCCTATGTGCACGAGTTCTGTGTAATGTTGCAGCTTTAACATTCAATTCGAATTTTGACTTGTTGGACTGGATTACTTGAACAAAGGCTTATCTGGATTTTGTTTCTCATATGTTATAAAAAAAAGTTCCTTTGGAAGGTCGATACGAAGCGCCGGGACCATTTTCGTCGCTGCGGCAGCAGTAGCAGCAGGTTGTTTTCATGCCTGGAGGAGATAAGTTAACTTTCCGGTCTATAAATTATGGCTGCTTGTCCGTTCAGTACTGAAATTGCTGTGGTACTGATGTACTTGTGCTGGCTTTCTTTCACTCTCAACTTCTAGGTTCTGTAAGCAACTATTTTAATTCTAAGTAGAAACATCCTTAAATATATGTAGCGGTTGCTCAAAGTAAAACACGTTCTATATTTAAAGTTCGGATAAAATATCATCTTAGTTCCTAAACTTCGACTTTTGTTCTATTTTGGTTCATAAACTTTCAAAATTCTAGTTTAATCTTTGAACTTTGAGTTATGTTCCATTTTGATCATGAATTTTCAAAAATTTAATTTGACTCATTGTACTTTAAAAAAGAACTTAAAATTGATCCAATTGAAGTCAATATTAATCGAAATTGATTCAATAATTTTAATATAATCAACGATAAAATATGGAGATATTTTTAAAATTTATAAAAGAACGATAATTTTCTTATAGAAAAATAAACATATTTTTTTCATTCTAAGGACCAACTTTATTTATTTATTTGAAAGTTTGGGAACTGAAACCGAAAACCTCAAAGTTTAGGAACTGAAATTGAACTTTTGATAGTTCATGAATTAAAATGGAATAATGCTCAAAGTTTAGGAGCTAAAATTACAAATTTGAAAGTTCAGGTATCAAAATGGAACAAAGGTAAAAATTCAAGGATCAAAATGATATTTTATCTTAAATTTTTATGATTGAGATATTGACAAGGAAGGTAGACTTAACTGGTACTAATAGTAACGGTAAATTCTTTCAAGTCTCTCACGATCTTAACTTGGTACAAAACTACTTTTTAAAGAAAATCTGCTTCCATGGAGAGGTGATACTTGTTTATTCAGTATCGGACTATCCATAGCAGTCATATCAATTTTACTATGCTATTCAGTAATTCCTTTTGGTTATCACCTTGTTTTAGCCGATCTGCATATCAGTGTTTTTTTATGGATTGTCATTTCAAGTGTTGCTCCCATCGAACTTCTTATGTCAGGATATGGATCGAATAATAAATATTTCTTTTTAGGTGGTCTACGAGCTGCTGCTCAATCAATTAGTTATGAAATACCATTAACTCTGGATATCGTAAAGACTTATCTCATTTGATTGCATCATTGATTCATTCATTTACCTCTTTTATTTTGAACATTACATGATCACCCACTTCTGCCTTGGTTTATCCTCGCACCATGATAGGTTTTACTACATACTCTCTTTGAAATGTCTCAATCCATTATCTGCATTGGAATTTAGAATCTAGATTAACCTTGTCATATAAAGATTGTGAAAACTTTTCACATTTCAAATGTAGGATCATCAACATTATTCCCGTTCATATGATGCTTCTTTAACTCGAGATTTGATTCAAGTTTCTCTATTTTATTTGAATGAATACGTAAGGCAAGGAGTAATGTGTGACTTCCTCAATTTTTCTTCTTCTTCTTATTTGAATGGACATTTTGAAGTACGAAGATAGACTAATGTGTGGTCCCTTAATTAGGAGTCCTTTTGAAAGAATGTTACTTTTCTTGTTAAAAAAAAACATGCAAACTTGTGATACTATCAAAAGTGGGTTTATTTGTGGTGTACCGCATGGGCTATGTGGCCCAGTAGAGGCCCAAATGAATCATTGAAAAGCAT
The DNA here is from genome assembly GCA_037832605.1 of Cyclanthera cordifolia. Classification (NCBI taxonomy): domain Eukaryota; kingdom Viridiplantae; phylum Streptophyta; class Magnoliopsida; order Cucurbitales; family Cucurbitaceae; genus Cyclanthera; species Cyclanthera cordifolia. The sequence continues at coordinate 4,498,116 of JBBMEG010000001.1, read as the reverse complement.
GAAAAGAAGAGCAAATGGAGAGGCAAAGCATGGGAAAGAAGGCATTTGTTTGGTGTGGTGGATAAGTTTAATCCCAAGGCAATGTTTGTTAGTAATTTTGATACGATCAAAATCACTTTTATCGTGTTCAAAATTACTTAAAAATTATATTTTTTTTTGTCCCAATGATTTGAAAAAAGCTGAAGTTTAGTCCGCAAAGTTTAAAAAAATTAGACTTTAGTCTTTATAGTTTATAGAATTTAGTCTTTGTAGTTTGGAGAAAAGTACAATTTAATCTCTATACTTTGAAAAAGTAGAAACTCGTCCATGTTATTCGTAAATCGTCATAGCTAACTTCTACGTATTTTATCCACCAACAATTTAGAACAGAAGGTTATTTTTACGAATTTATCGAACTTTGAAGACTGAATTCTAATTTTTCAAACCATAAAGAATAAAGCTTAAATTTATAAATTATAGTCTAAACTCTATTTTTTTGTTTTTTAAATCATAGAGATTAAATTTATAATTTACTCTAAAACAATTGGGTAGAATTACGATTTCAGCCCCTTGCGGCCCGTTTTGGATGATCGGAAACAGTGTTGCCAAACAAGCTTTTTGAAAATCCATTGCAAAGGCTTATCCTGTTATCCATTTGCATCTCTCAACGTCAGAGATGTGGACATGAGTAACACACAACAAAAGCAGAGAAAAAGAAATTCAAAAAAAAAAAAAAAAAAAAAAAAATCAAATTTCTAAGTAATTTAAAAAGAAATTCCCCAAATTTCTGTTATTAATTTAATATTTTAAGTTGGTACTTTCCTTTTCCCATTTTAAGTTGATGTTTGTGTGGGCACATGGGGGGCCTGCCAACCTTTACTTGCTGAAAATGGGCTTTTTTGTTTGGTTTAGTGCTTTGTTTGGGCCCACATGAGGGCCCATATACAATTTGTACCTCTACTTAATTAACTCTGTACTTCTTTTTAAGCTTGTGGTAATCATTTCACTTCATTATTTGATTAACCTTATAACCTTTATCATTAGTTTATAATTTAAGGTTTTTAATTATGAATATTACTCAGAGAAAAAAAAAAGCTTCTTTAAAACCACATGCTCTCTTGTTTCAATGATCTACAAAATAAAAAGCAATTCATATGTATTGTCTTTATTATTATAATTTTAATCTTTATTAAAATATCATTTTTGTCCCTTTTTTTTTTTTTTATTCATAAAATTTTAAATATAGAACTTTAATCTATAGTCTTTACGTTTGTTTTACTTCGATCTTTTTCATTTTTTATCCTTAGGTTTTTATTTTAAATCAATTTCAATTACTATTATGGAAAAATTTGAAACATTTACGAAAATAAAAGAAATAAAATTAGATATTTGAAAGTTTTATAAAATCTCAAGACTAGGGTGAGAGTAAAATAAAATAAATCTTAAAATTTAGTAATTTTAATAAAAAATTAAAAAAAAAACATAATAATGTGAAAAGTGATAATTTAAGAATTAAAAAAAGAGAAGGAAATTAATGGAAGAAATGCACAGCACGTGTTAATTTTGATGAGCCTTGCAATTTACTCTTTCTTTCCCCACACACAACACACCCTTTTAAGTAAAGTACAATTTATGTTGTAATTTAATGTAACTTCACCAAGTAATATTCAAAAGCATCTTTTCAATGGGAGATTTTATTTTATTTTATTTTTTTAAAAAAATAATATAATATAATATACATATATAAATATATTACTTTAATAATTATAAAAAGCGGTTCTAATCAGCCAGGGTAATTTCGGTATCACATTAAAAAAGGTGGAAATGTATTTTTAGTTAGTTAAATCAACTCTCTAAATTTTAAATAATTAAAAAAAAAAAAAAAATTTGGACAACTAATTCTAAGATAAAAGATAAAGTTACTCACTCATAATTTATTTTATTTATTTTCACGCATATGATGTCATATGTCATTGATAGTTTGTAATATACACATAAAATAACAAAATTTACTGTACTAAAAAAAAAAAAAAATCCCTTTTATTTTATAAATTTACTAACATCTAATTAAATTGTAGACAAAATTTCAACTTAGCTCTAACACTTAACCTTGTATCTAGTTTAAAATTGTCACTTCTCTAAGAATAATTATTAATTATAAGAGATTGGTAAAATAATAATATAGGATAGCATTATAAGCAAAAAAAAAAAAAAAAAAAAAAAAAAATTTAGATCATGTTAATACATGACCTATCTATCGAAGGGAATATTGGTTGCACAATAATTTTATTGTCTGGTGCTAATCCAGTTCAACACCAGCATCACTGATTCAATCATGAAAATTGATATTTAGCTCTTAATTTATTGAGAGCATAGTGTCATTTATGTAGAGTTTGTGATATTCTATCCAATTTATTGTGTATTACAGAAAATAATAAATAAATAGCCGACCTATCTTTTTGATATTTATGTATGCAATCCAAAATTACAAATGATTATTTTTTGAGTTAAAAGAAATGATAAAATGTGATGCAGATTGGACAATGTATACATGCTTAAAAAGATTTATCATTTGTTGGTATGACCTAAACTTTTCTTTGATCAAAAAAAAAGAAGAAATATATGTATATATATATATATATATTTTGGAGGTTAAAATGAATTTGCATATAGAAAATGATGGAGAAAAGTAAAAAAATAAAAATAAAAAATGGAAAAAAAAGGGTTAAAATAAGAGAGAGAGAGAGAGAGAGAGAGAGAGAGAGAGAGAGAGAGAGAGAGAGAGAGAGAGAGAGAATGAAGATGGGTGGGGTGGGTGAGCTGGTGCCAGATGAATAAGAGGTTAAATCCACATGGTATGGTAGACAAAAGATGCAAGTGACATTCACATCCACATGCTCAACCCATGTGAACTAACCCTTTTGTCTCCATCTCTCTCTCTCTCTCCTCTTTTCCCAATTCTTACCATTTACAATTACATCTTATAATTTATATATTAAATGATTCATTAATTAAACCTTCAACCAGGAGAAGGGATATATCTGTTGGGATGCAAACAAAGTATCCCACATTGGTTAGAAGAGGGGAGGATCATGGGTATATAAGTGATGGTAAACATCTCCATTGATATGAGGCCTTTTGGGTGAAACCAAAAGCAAAGTCATGCGGGTGTATGCCCAAAGTGGACAATATCATATCAATGTGGAGATTCGGGTAGGGTTGTCATCCTTATCAATATCAACCTCACATTATAGTCCCTTAACTTTTATCAAACAACTTGGACAACTTGAACCTTTTCAATATTTATTATAACCAAAACTTTAAATATTCACTTTTTTTAATTATCTCTCTATTTCTCTTCATACAATAACCTAACTTATTATTATTATTATTATTATATATATCTTTTATCCTATGATCAACTACTTAGTTATATTTAAATAGCTTCAAATTAATTGAGAGTAATTTTTAAAATTTTTCGAATTAATTCATTAGTACATAATAAAATACCTTAAGCTATGATTATAAGAAAAAGTACTTATAATTAATTAAGCTAAAAGTATAATTCAAACCTTAATGGAAAAAGCAAATGTAAAAACCCATAAACAAACATGATGATGACAAGTTTGTAAGTGGGTGTGTGAGATCCAATGTGCTGTTCCACCTTTTGTTAAAATAAAAAAAAAATAAAATGTAAATAAAATAGCATAGAGTAGTAATATAAGTAATAGTCAAACATGGTGAAAAAGTTGACTTAAAATTTCAACTACCAACAATGACATGGAGACATCTGATTGGGCAGTAAGAAATATTAGGGTAGTTCTTTATTGTATCTTATCCAAATATGTTCATTTACTTCATTACCATATAAAGATAATAAATTTAAATTATTTTTATTAAATTATTAATTTAGAGAGAGAGAGAGAGAAGAGAGAGAGTGGTGGAAGTAGATGTTAGGCTGTAAATACAAAAGAAGGTGGGGGCATAGTGGGAGTAAGGGCATCTCTTCCAGCTATCTTGAGGAAGCATCTATCCTTTCCAATTCAAATATATAATAATCGAAAAATTACTTTTTTACCCCTTTACTTTTCTTTTATTTTCATACCAAATTGTATAAAATTAATTTTAGATTATAATATATGGTTGAAATGATTATTTTACTTTCTATCTGAATTAAAATTTAAAAAAAATTAAAAGAATTTTAGAATTAAATTGTAGATTATTAAATAAAATCAAATCTAATGAACTAATTACCTATTCACACTTCTCAACACAAAAACTAAAACCAAAAGTCATAAATTAATTCACACTTTTCACCATTTAATTAAACTTAAACCAAAAGTCATAAACTTAATTCACACTTTGCACCATTGAAACTTAAATCAAAAGTAATAAACTTGTCTAATTCACACTTTGCAACACAAAATTAAAACCATAAACCATAAACCAAATTGTAACAAATGTTCGAGCATAACGTATCACATTTTCACTATATCATTTTTCTCTTATTACTCAAATTATCCTATTTTTATATACATTTAATACATTTTCAAATAATTACCTACCCACTTACCCATTATTATCAGAATAAAACTAGTCAAATTAAAAAAAAAATGATTAGATAATAATGCATCAGGTAATTAAGTAATACAATTATACAAAAATTAATACATTAACATATTATAAAAATTATTATGATTTGATTAATGAAAAGATAAAGATAAATCGAAAATATATATAATACATTATTATGGTTGTTGTAAATAGTACAAAGTTAGTAACTTTACACTTTTATTATATCCTTACAAACTAGTGCACCATTAGTGTAATTTCATGAATGATATTTGGTACTTCTAAAAATTAAAACTATATAAGAAGTGATTAAGGTTTGACTAATTAAGTAATAAAGTTTAATTGATGACTTTTTGGAGCTTCTTTTTCTCTCTTACTATAGAATTAGTCATAATTTGGGACATAATTAATTAATAATTTGTGTTGGCTTGATCATATAATATAAGAGAGGTTGAATTTTTCCCTCAACTCAATTGTCCATTTCATTAAATTCTCATACATGCATTGAGTTTCTGAAGAATGTTGCATAGAAGGAAAGTGATGCATACATACTATTCTAGAATCATTTTTTTTTTCTTTTTCAAATATGTCTCAAATTATAATATTATTGATTTTGTAGTGTAATGATGAATGACTGGCACTTGTTCTTCTTTTTTGATAAAAATAAACAAATAAATAAAAAAAAAATCCGAACATTTTATGATTTTTTTTAGCCAAATTTTCTTTACAAAACTAGTTAAATCTTATTAGCCTCTCACACTTTCTAATATGATATTAGAGTTTCAGGTTATTAACCACAAAATTTCGAAGACCCTATCCAAGCGGCTAAAGACTTAAGCGGACATTTGATGATTTCAAATAGTTGGATCCGACCTAAGCAAGATAAGTATTATTTCGATCCATAAATTTGGATCTAATCCAAGATAACTTTCCAAAAAATGACACCCTCTTGAGGACATGTTGGAGATACTCACCTTGTGATAATTTGTCCACATCGAAAATGTGATGATTCTTCAACACATTTATAAAATAAGGTGAGTTACTTCTCTCATAGTCAATTGGTTTTAAGACGAATCACACCTTCTAATAAATTTAAAAAACAATTATAAATATAGTCGTTTTCAAAAAAGTTAGAACTACTAGGTACTTTCTTATAATATTTATAATACAAAATTAATAAATATATGCACAAATATTTTAAAATTTGAATATATTACTAATTATGAGAAAATTGAAAGAAAATTTAGAAATTATTTATTTTAATTTGATTTTGAAGGAAAAAAAAGGGTAAAAAGTAGATATTAAAGTTAGAAAAAGTATTATATTAAAGGTAGTAATTTTATAAGGTGTTTTTTGAGAGTATAGACATGTATAGCTCCTCCAGTTAGAAGTTGTGTGTTTTGATGATTTTCTACATTTAAATATTGGCTTATAAGCTGCCTTCATATCCAAAATTTGGTCCCACCCTATAACTTCTATCATTGTGTTATGTCCAATCCACTTGTTTCTTAACTCATTAATTTTATTGTAACTTTTATTTTAATTTGTTTCTTTCAATTATATAATTTTTAATTTATATTTAAAAAAAATAATTGTGTTCAACTTTCTTAATGTGTTTTTTTGCTCCTAATTCAAATAATGTAATGAGAGTTGGCAAAATATATATCCAGATACATATACATATAT
>JBBMEG010000001.1:4472127-4491779 GCA_037832605.1 Cyclanthera cordifolia | reverse complement strand
TTTGTTTTGAGTGTTTATGAAAATTTTATAAACGAGTTTTTATAATCACTCTTTAAAAATCTTATACAAACGAGCTATTATTACAATTTTTACTTTATAATCACTTAAAATAACTTTTCATTTCTAATCACTCAAAATAAACACTTCATAATTTTACAAACAAACACCTCCTGATTATTAAGTCATTTAGAATGGAAAACATCACAATGTTTTTAATTTACTAATAACAATACACTTTCTCATTTTTTGAGTTACATAATAATAAAGAGTGAGATGATTTAAATACATGAAATTTGATCGTTAATTATTGCTTTTGTTGACATTGTTCTCTCTTCTCTTCCGATTCTCGTATATAATTATTCTCATTCTTTTTACACCTTGAAATAAAATAGTTTGATTTTATTGAAAAATTTTGAAATCCTCATAAACATTTTCAAGCAATTTAATTATTTTTTTATAATTAATTTTTATTCACTTCTTAAACTATTTCTGATATATCTAAAAAAGTAGACCGTTTGTGTAAGAGAATCATCATATCATGTTAATTGATAACTTCAATCAGTTTATCTGTTTATTAGTCATCTTCAATCAGTTTATTTGCTGATAAATTAAATCAGTTTCCTAACCGTTTTTAGTCTAGGAAGAGGGTAAAATTAGAATGTTTAAAAAATAAATGGAAATTAATTTGATAAAAATTATATTTAAAAAAAAAGAAATTGTTATATTTAAAATAGAGGAATGAAAAGGGGTTAATTTTCTTATTTAAAATTGTTTTGATTTTATTTATGAAATTGGAAGGAGTCATAAATTGGACCTTTTCAAATACCCCACTGAATTACATTAATTTATTTTGTTTACCTTCTTCCCCAATCTTTTCCTTGTCTTTTCCTCTCAATTTCTCTCAATCTCAATCATGGAGTTTCAGTTTCTGCATCTCTCTCTCTTTATAACCCTCATTTCTTCTCACCCCTTTTCAATTCCACTTCATGCTTCCATTGATTTTCTCCAACTTCAACCACACTGATTCTGAGTTTCGATTATGGAGTTTATAGGTTTAATCCAAGAGCTCAATCAGGGCAAGCAACTCGCTCACCAACTTCGTAACCATCTCCGTCCTTCCTCTTCTTCCTCCGATGGCATTCTCTTGATCGATCAGATTCTTCGCTCTTACGACAACGCGCTTTCCGTTCTCGCCGGCGATGAAGACATCGCCTCCGCCAAATCCGCAGCGAATGCGGCTGTCAAGGAGCGAGAAGTGTCGAAGAAGAGGTAATTTCGTAATGTTTTTGAGTTTGTTGATTGTTAGGGTTTTGTTTTGGGGGGTTTTGATTGATTTGAAATTCTGATTTGTTTTGTAGAAAGGTAATGGCGCAATGGAGTAAGCAGGTTAGGGTTCCTATTGGCTCTGCCGTTGAAGCTCCTCTTTGTGATGGCTTTAGCTGGAGAAAGTATGGCCAGAAAGACATTCTTGGATCCAAATTTCCCAGGTCTTTATCTCAATTTTTAACTTATAATTGTCTTCCATGATTCGATTCGTGTTCACAATCTTGTTTGATTATGTGTTGCATTATGTAAAATAATGAGTGTTATCTTAATTTGATAGATGAAAACAGAGGTTGTGTTCTAACTTAGAACATAATTCAAACTTATATGATGTATCACCTGATAATCAACTAGCATATTGTTTTAATATTCTAACCTTTACGTCTCTCTAAAGGTTGGTGGTCGTCGAAAACTTGAGTTTTGAAAAAGTGCCCTTCTCGAGTTTCCACTTTCGTGACTCACCTATGACGTTAATTTGTAACACCTTTTCGTGTCTTCATTGGGAAGCTTTGTTTCTCAATTTAAAAAAAAAAAAAAAAAAATTCAAGATGTTTGGATTGTGTATTTATTATTTAGAAAATACTCATAAAAAAAACTACATTTCAACGATTTTAACTGCAACCATTATTAATCGTTATTTTAAAATATTGTAAATTAATTTTCATTCTAAATACTTTTAAAAATACATCTAAGCTCTTAAAATCTCAATCCAAATATCCTGAAGGAGTTTGTTATTTTTTTTTCTATAAATGTTCTTACATATAGTGCATAGCAAAAAAAAACCAAGTCCATACTTGTTTTGCAGCATAGTGTCTATATCCCAATACGCTATTGCAACTAATTAAGATGTCCGAACTCCTGACAATGCAACAATTATGTTTACCGATGGTCAGGGTCCGGACGTCTTAATTAGTAATATGGCAACATAAATATTTACATTTATGTAGAACTTTGGTCGCATTTCGAAATTCGAACTAAAAACATTTTGTTGTGTTTGGTAATTTCAGAGGCTATTTTAGATGCTCACATCGCTTTACAAAAGGATGTTTGGCAACAAAACAAGTTCAAAGATCAGACAGTGATCCAACAATGTATGAAATAACATTCAGAGGAAAACACACTTGCAACAAAGCTCTACATCCAAACACGCCAAAAGAGGAACAAAAGCCATTATTGCAACAACACTCAACGCCATCAAAACAAGAACAAAAGACATTGCCCCAGCAACATGACCCGTTGTGCCACACCTCCTCCTCCTCCTCCGACACCATGCTGGTCAAATCCGAGAAGGTAGACGACGTTGACGTTGACGTTGACGTTGACGTTGACGGTGGCTTACTTCGACCTATTTCCACCTCGTCACTGTTGTTTGGATCGGAAGTTCGAGACGATCAAAGCCCTTTTAGGGAAAGTGAGTTGTCACCGACGTTTGAATCGAACGATATGTTTGGACTCTTTAGTGGTGGGGATCGAAACTGGGATCTGGACACCGGGCTGGTTTCGGTTCCGAGCTCGTTCACCAATATCTCCATGGAAGATTTGGAGGAGTGTTGTAGTTTTGATAACTTGGTGGAGTTGTTCTGTTGATTTTGAACACATTTATTTTCTCACCTTCCAAGCAAACAAGAGAACAAAGAAAATAAATGAAAAGTTAAAGATTGTGAATTTGTATGAGTCAGCATTGAAAGAGAGATGTTGCATAATGTCCAAACCTCCTTCATTTCTGACTATATTTATATTATTTTTTTTTTCCTTTTAATTCTTCTGTTTGGTCTGTGGAAGATCAGATTTTCAGTGTAATTATTGATCTTTAATAGGAGAAATTAGGAATTTGGTAAGTATTTTACCACATGAGTATTTGAACTAATCAAGAATAAGATTGTATTTAAATGCAAATGTGTCACAAATTTCATTATTCTTGAAGATTGGGTTCCAACTTAAAGATCATCACTTTCTAAATAAATCAGCATTTATATTTGTTTATAAGATGAACGTAATAACTTCTAGTCATCATTAATTACATGTATAATTAGAAAATGTGAAAATAAGTTTTATTTTTCTTTCTATTTATCAAAATTTGTTATAGGAATTCTCCCAATTTCCTTGGAAGGTCATCACTAGTCGAATGAGTACGGTAACCCAAAACTATTAGACTAGAGTTAGCGGAACAAAATAGACAACCTATGTCTAAACAAAAAAACAAATTTATTTTTGTGACGATCAACAATTACTTTAAAATTACATTTGACATATTTTAAACTTGAACATAGTTGATGTCAAAAAAAATATGATATTTATGTCAATTACTATCAAATTTTCTGAATGCATTTATTTTTGAAACTTTAACTTATGAAAATCATTATTTAATAATCTTTGCTTCTTTTTTTTTTTAATTATACAGTGAATTTATACATTAAAAATTGAAGATGAACGTAAAAAAAAAAAAAAAAAAAAAGAAAAAAAGAATGAGCTTTAAAATTTGATGGTGTTGATTTTTAGATTTTGTTTGGTAGTTAAGATGAATTTAAAATAAAATTATTTATTTTTTAAAATTATAAATTTTAAAAATATTTAACTTGATTTTTAGATTTTATTACGCGATTAAATCTAAAATAGAGAATAATTTTAAACCTAAAATCAATTTCAATTAGATGAGATTTATATAAAAATAACTAAATTAGTATTTAAGTGAAAATTCAATAAAATTTAAAAATAAAATAAAAGTTATTAGGTGGTTAAGGTGAATCTAAAATAAAATATTTTATTTTTTTAGAGAATTCAGGTTATAATTTGAAGTAAATATCGAAATTAGTATTTAAGCGAACATTCATGATTTAATCCATATTATCTTAATAATACTTCAAAATCGATATAATATTTAAATTTTGATAATTAATTAACATTTTATTTTTATTTTGTTTTAAAATAAATTTAGTTCTCAACCTAGTTTAATGGTCAACCGCAATTATTACAAAATAATAAAAAGATAATTTTTTTTTAAAAGATTTTTTTGTAATAAGTATAGAGCGGAAGAAGTTGTCTAATATATATATATATATATATATTTAATTCATATTATAATGGGAGAAGAAATTTTTTTTCGTGAATGGATGGTAGTATAAGGATTAAGTCGGGCACGATTTAAAATATGAAAGGGAATGAGATTATACATTTCCAAGATCATATCGATCATAGTATTTAATATAATTTCAACCGTAAAGACAATAGAAGTAAAAACCCACAGCCTCAGGGATGGAAGCGAATGTAAAATATGCAACAAACAATAAAAAAAAAACAATTAGGATAATAACGGATACAAACATGGACTACAATATGTATAACAATAACATATTGAATATGATGATACAGAAAGTACAAGAAAATGTTGATATAGAGGGAATCGAAGAACACATAGAATTGACCAAAGCATGATATCAAACAAAAGTAATACATACGGAAAATGAAAGCATAGACGAAAAATAAAAATGAAAAACAAACGAGGATTAAGCAAAGCATAAACAAAAAATAAAAAATAAAAAACAAAAAACGAACAAGGATTAACAAAGCATAAACGAAAGAAGCAACAAAGACTTATAATTAAGCTTGTGAAACCAGAAGAAGTAGAAGTAATATATATACAATCAGAAAAAAAAAAGAAAAGGGTTAGGTGTTAGGATATTAAAACCCTTATAATCAATTAAATTCATAGGCGACCATTGAAAGGAGAAATAAATACTACAAATTTGAAAAACAGAGGAAAATAATCCACAAGAATAATTTATCTACACTTATGAGGAACATATGGATTTAAACTAAATAAAACATCAATGCTTGTACAAATGAATAGAAAAAAAAAAAAAAAAAAAAAAATTAAGAAGGCATCATCGGCGGGAGGTGAGGAAAGAGTCAACTTACCTGGATCTGGCTCCCACCGTGCCAGATCCGGTTGAACCCCGCAACCAATCATCTCCTTACGATTGCTAATTTAAAGTTGGAAGCCATGGAAAATAGAAAATACAAACATGCAAACAAGAAATCGGGTGACGACGGTCGGTGTGCACACCAAATCGGTGGCGAGAAAAACCAGATCTACGAATAAACGAAGATGTGACTTAGAAAAACCAAAAATCATAATGAAAATCAAAGAATCATAAGAAATCATAAAGAATAGAGGAGAAGAATATGCAAGATGCAGAGAAAAAAAAGGAATAAGAACAATGAATAGTGCATCGAAGGAGAGAAAGCCCACATCCAAGAATGGGAGAATGCAAGTTAACAATGGGCAGAAACCGCTTCTCAAACGCGATTTTCATTAAAATGCCAAACCGGGTTACTTAAACCCGTTGGCCAAACAAGTCCTAAGTGTAGTAGTGTAAGTGTCTTCAAAGCGTTTTAGAATGATCTTGTAGTGTGAGTTCTAGATACTTGTCTTGTAAATCTCTTAAACGATCCCAATAAAAAATGTTAATGTTTCTCACTTGTGTTCAATAATCTTGTATTAGAGTCAAGTTGTTATAGGTTATTTGATCTCTTAAACTCTTATTATGCTTTGAGATTGCAATTCTGACTGATCTTCCATATCATAAACGATTTCTTGAGATTGTTTGCGAATGAGTTTATTTGTGTTATGTGTAGTTTGTGACTCTAAAAGTTTGTGTCAAAAACTAGCTTGTTTGGTATTACCAAGGTACTGTCAACATGATGGGTGATTTCCAAAGTGTTAGAGGAATCAAAGAACTCAACAACAATAACTATATAACACGTGGACAACATGCAGAATGTCCTACTTACAAGGACAAGACCTTTGGGATGTCGTTGGCGGAAGCGAAACTACGCTGCTAAGAAGATGTTGCTTGCCCTTGTGGAAATAGAAAAATGAAAGAAGACAAAGCAAAATTTTCCTTGTAGACCACCGTTAAAGAAGAGATGTTGGAGCACATTCAAGAAGACAAGACATCGAAAGAAGCATGAGACACGTTCGTGTAACTTTTCTAAAAAAATATACAAGGCTACAACTTTTGGATAGTGAGTTGTTATTAATCTCAAAATACAACATGACGATTGCTCAATACTTTCACAAGGTCAAGTTGATCTATGGAATATTTCTAAACTAGACAGAAAAACGAAAATAAGAGTTCTTAAGGGAAGAAGTTTTAAGGAAATTGTTACAATTGTAGAAAGAATGACCACATGTCCAATGATTGTTGATCAAAGAAAAAAAAAATCTGTTGAAAGCATTATGACAACTTCCAAAAAGAAGATGGAGGATAAATGAGATGTTGAAGTACTATGTGCCTTTGAAGAAGACGAGTAATCACTTATGGTGATGGTGGAAGAGCATACATATTATTGATTCGAGATGCTCAAACCACATGAATGGCTATCACAACAACATAAGAAATAGTACAAAAAATGAGTCATTTCATATGTACAGCCAAAAACACACTGTTACCGATTGCTCAAATCGACAATACGATGATTGTGTCTGGTAATAAATCAAGGAACAGTCTATCATGTACCGAGTATAAAAAAAGAACATGTTGTCAATGTCACGACTAACAATATCAAGCACCTACGTGTTTGGGCTAGCAATGTGAAGGTCTATGATAATTTTAAGATATTGGAAAATCCAAGGATGGAAAGATGAAGAGTGGAGTTTGTTTATATGCTTCCTGCAAAGTCTGCCTATGTTGACAATACTTGAAAGAATGAGACATCAGATTTATGGCACATAATATTAGAACATGTCGGCTACCACAAGTTAAAGGTAATTATGGAGAAGTCAACATGCAAATACATACCTCAACTTGAAGTTAAAATAGATACTCTTTCTGCGAGATGTCATTATGGTATAACTCATCTATTGGTTTTAGAGAATAAAAAAGTAAATAGAATATTTGTCGATATTAACATATGAACTCATGAATCAGAAAGTGATCAAAAGATATGTGAACGAAGAAAAAAAAGTTGTAGACAAAATGAAATTACAATTTATTGAACAAAGAATTAGTGAAATTGCAGAGATTACAAAGAACCAAAAAAGAAAAAAAAAGAAAAAGAAAAAAAGATAGACTAAAACAAAATAGCATTCATTCAAAAAGAATTTATGAAATTGTAAAGATGTTAATAGAGAGAATTCATGAATTGCAGATAATAGAGAAGTTGAAATAAAAAAAAAAAAAAATCTCAATCAAACGTGGTTCATCATCTGCTTAGGGTTAGAAATATTTACCTTGAATCTTCAATCCCCACCACGTGAGATCCACCAAAATCGTTCCAAGAAGTGGAAGACACTGTCAATTTTGGTACATGCAATCTCGAAGAAGTTCCCTTTGCACATGAAAACCTCAACGAAGGTCTACACATCGAAAAAATTGGAGAATCCAATGGCGAGTAGGCTGTTATGTTGATCACAATGATGGGAAAACAACACAAGAGGAGTAATCATTATTTGAGAGGTAATTTTAATATAATTATATAAAGCGATTTCAGTTTAGTTTTTATCAATTTTGTGCTAAATCAAAAATAGAACCAATATTTTTAATTTTTAAATAATTAGGTTCAAACTGATGTCCAACAAATGACAATATCATTGGTTCTTGGTTCGGGTTTGGATTTTGATTTCAATTAATATTTGGTTTATTTTTCAATTGTTTGTCTCATTTTTCAATTTGATTTTATTACCAAAAACAACCTTTTTTCATGAATAATGTAATATTTGACTACTTCGTAAATTTTCCAATTATAAAATCATAACTCAATCCAATTCAACTCTTGTAATTTGGATGGATGGGATAGGGTAAAATACCCCCTAAACTTCTTGGGCCTGAAAATGGGCAAAATACTCACAAAAGTTCTTGGGCCTGAAAATATGAAGCCCATTTAGCGAGTTAAAACTAAGCACAATAGCAAACACAACACCATACGAGCCATTTACCCACCAGAAACTGAATTCAACGATTTGCAGAGAGAGAGAGAGAGAGAAAGAGCAAAAAGGAGTAAAAATCGAAGATGATCCACCGGAAATGGAGTCTTCTCACCGGCCCTCCGGCTATCTTGGGCGGTATAGTCCTCACTCTTGCCGTCGGCAACTTCATCTTCGTTAAAGAAGTAATAATCCCATACCTACGCTTTCTTTCTTTTCCCTTTTTGATTTGTAATTCTTCTTGATTCTTTTCATATATTTTGGCGTTTTTTTGTTATCAATTCGCGTGCGTGTGTGTTTTTGTATCGGATTTGCTAGCTTTGGTTTGGATTTGTAGTTATCCCAGGCTGAAAACATTTAGGGTTGGCTGAAGATTCATTGCTGATTTGGTATCTGGAAATCGTATTGTGAAATTGAAAACGTATCTGTTTTGTAGAGATGGATGTGGCGAATTTATTATTTAGCTGACTAATTTGGAATCTAGGAACGTTTCGGGCATTTTGCTAATCTCAGGTCTTGAATCGGTAGGATGTTTTTTTTTTTAATACTTTTGTAGATCGAGTGATCATTGAATCTGAGCAAGACGTTGTCAATATTTCCTACATCTTTATTGATAAAGTTGAATTTCGTCTCTTCAGTAAACTTATACATTTTCACATCATTATGATGTATGTGTTTATGGGGTGGGTAAGCAACTGAATCCGTAGTCTTCATTTGCAAACAATTAATTGCTGCATACATATTGATTTGGCCCTTTTAATTTTTTCTCTAAATTGTATTGTTGATCATGGGTGTGTATGTTGGCATTTCTCACTTATGGTTTTCAGATTTTGTAACATTACAAAAACTCAATTATCTAAAGCTTAAGTGAACTACAGTTTTAAACTATAGCAGTGACTTTAGGAGTGAGGTTTGTAGCTAACTTGTGGTTTGTTTAGCCTACTTTTTCCTTTTTTTGTTCCTTTTCTTTCAAAAATCAAACTGAGGGTAAACCTGAATCGTCTTCTTAATTTGGCATTTTGACCGCTGCTACTTCTGTGATTAGGAATTATAATTGACCAACCAAGTTAGCTCTTAGGGGCGGCACAGTGGTTGAGCGCCTGGGCCTTGAGGGTGTGCATCCTTGAGGTCGACGTGGGCATTAATTTCAGAGGCAGCCCTAGATTTTGCCTCTGTTTCCTATGTTCTCTCTCAGTGTTTGGAATTGTGACAGTCGTGACTATCCTGAATATAGGAAGCGAAGCTCCAATTTCTCTGTTTTAGACAAAAAAAGACCAAACAAGTTATGAGAACTCTTATTAAATTGAAGGTTATGCCTTGTGTCGCCTCAAGTTGCATGCCTTTCTTCTTCAATAGGTAAAAAGCCTGGATGCCACTCTTAGCCTTTTAAAACTTTTAATTTATAGGCATATTAAAAGTATTAAATTAATGGCCAGCAACGGCAATGGTCCATTTAGGATAAGTATGTGCGTATACCCTTTTTTTTCATCATGCGTTTGAATCCTCCACCTAGCCCAATTGCTGTTGAACATAAAAATCGGTATTAATTATTAAGAATCTCAGAAGACATTGTCTGAGAACCTCCTTCAAAAGAAAGAAGAGAATTCTATCGAAAATGTTATTAAGATCTCTCTTTGAAAACTTTGGCTGGGAAGAAATAGGAGAAAATTTTTAATTATTTGGAACAATGTTAAAAATTTGGCACGAAAGAAAGAATCTTTTCAGGGTGATAAGCCCTAGCCTAAGAAGCACGGACACGAACACAAGATACATACACGACACGATACAGACACGTAGACACGTCATAATTTTAAAATGTAGGATACGGACACGTCAAGGACATGTTATTTATTTTAATTTTCTATGATATACTATTAAAAGATAAAATCCAAAATATTAAAAAAATTTTACTAACCATGAAAAATATTTCAAATAAGGATGAATATGAAGTTAACTCACATAGTTAGTTGTATGAGTCTATTTAAATCCAATAAAGATCAAAATCTCATTCTTCTTTACATGCATACTAAAAGCACACAAATCAAAATTATAAGTCTGCCTTGAACAATCTCAAAATACTTACGTTTTTATCTTATTTTTTTCTTCACTCTATTTTCTTTCTTTCCATTTTTTTTTCAATTTAGTACATCTATCTTTGGTGGATGTCGTTGTTGACAGCCTCCACCAACTTGAAACTAATAATTCTTAAATGGAGGTGTCCATGAAGTGTCCAAGGTGTGTATGTGAAGTGTCCGAAATTAAAAATAATAATAATAAAAGAGGACACGGAATTTTGAGTGTCCGATACGTGTCCGAAGAGTGTCCGAAAGTGTCAGTGTCTGACACGTGTCCGACACGGATACGTTGTCAAAATAGAAGTGTCCGTGCTTCTTAGGCCCTAGCCTCAAAATTGGGCTTGGGTGCCATTTGGATGTTTCATCCTCATCTGTCTTTAGTGTTCGGGTCCGCATACTTACCCCTCAACTATTTCATGTGACAAATTATCTTATCTTACAACATCTTGTTGCCAAGAAATTTTGTAGGAAATTAATTCTTAGATAGGTGGAGACTTCAAACGGAAACCCATGCCATAATCTTTTGGTTCCCTTAAGGCCTTCTTGGGCGCAATGGCTAATCCATGATGGCTCATTCTCATCTTAGCTTTTTCTTTTCTTTTTTTTTCAATAGCGTTTCTTCCTCTAAAGAAAACAATATTAATGTTATTTATTTATCGATTGACAGTGTAATTATGCCTATGCATGTTTTGATTTTTGCAGGATCCATTTCTGAAACCAAAGGAAAGTAAGCCGAAAGCAGATACAAAATGAAAGATATATGCAGGGATGGTTCCAATTTAAGTCGTCTAGAGAGCTGTACCTGGATTGGCGTTGTCTCCCAATTGTTATTTTGATTTTTCATGTGAGTTTGTTATTAGCTCCAAGATTTTCAGTAAGACCTGACTAGTTATCTCTATCTTAAATAACCAAATGAGAAACTTTTATCTAGTCATGAATAAAATGTTTTTCATTGGCTATTCTGGAATCGAGTATAGGTCGGGATTGTTAAAGAGAACTGTCGGGTATGCGGCTGACCTAAAGTTGTTTAGATAAGTAGAAGTAAAACAGAAACAAGAAGTACAATAAATGATCCTTCTTGGCTTCCTCATTTTGCAACTGGAGATGCTTGATTATGAATGTCATTGTTTCTTTTGTCAGCTCTATCTACCATATATTTTCTGCGACTTTGAGAAATTAGATGTTTTCTAATGGTTTTAAATGATAGATCAATAGAGGCAATGATTTAGTATTGAGAAAACATGACTCTTAGGAAGAATGGTGGCCAACCATCATGGGTTATTGAGGCATTGGAGAACGGAAATGTTGAGTTTGGTTTATATTGCTCATCTACATCAGGATTAATTTTCTACCATTTCTTTTTGACAGCTAAGTGTTCTTGAGTCAGACAGTTTGTTCAGTAAAAGTAAGCCAAAGCGAGTATTTCGGGCCACAAATTTGGATCTAATCCTTGGAGATACTCACCTTGAGGCCATTTGTCCTACATTGGAAATGTGATGATTCTTCAACTCATTTATAAGATAATGTGGGCTACTCTCCTTAATATTAGAAAGAATAATCGAGTTGTGTTGAAATACTTACTTATCTTATAAGTGTTTTGTAGAATCCTCCCCTTATCTTATAAATGTGGGAGATACCTACCTTGTGGCTATTTATCCGAGTAGTCCACCTTATCTTATAAATGTGTTGAAGAATCCTCACATTTTCAATGCGGGACAAATGACCATAAGGTGAGTATTTTCAACTGTAAGAATAATCGAGTTTTGCTGAAGCTAGTTTGGATACTTACTCGTATTTAAAAAGAAAATGACTCAGATGGAAGAATTGTAAGAATTTATTTTTTCAGGTATCCTCAATTTATACATGTAATATTTTTATCAACCCAACTTCATCAACATTTCTATCAAATGTTCAAAATGAACTCTTTTCCTTCCCATATTTTGCAGAAATACATATCTTCTTTCCTATGTAAAACAATAAGCTTCTCCAAGCAACCAAAATCCTTTGAAATAATGTCACTTTCTATTGCAACTCTATGAAAAATGAAATCTTGTGTGAAACTAAATTGTTTAAACCCTTATTGAATCTTCAGGCTTTCTCACCATCAACCAACAATTGCATTATCAAATCGTTCCAGGAGTCTATTGGACCTGGTAAGCACCAATGCAAACAATCAGTCTGAACCTTTTGATTTCCTCTTGCAAATGGATGGAATTGTCGATATGGACCCGGGTGCCCGTCCGGTCTCAACAACGAGAGTCGTGTCGTGTCGAGGAGCTTCAAACTTTTGCCCTTTCCAGAGTCAACAACCTTCTCAAACTCCTCCAGTTCAACGTTCCTCATTGCTATGTCCACATCTTTCATGTCAACCTCCCCTCCCTTGAAGGGCACTGTCCTATTGCACTGCCCTCCACTAAACCATTCTCCATTCTCAAAGTGATCTGGTGTGGTGGTTCTGAACAACACAATCACCTTGTGATCAGAGCCCGTAACGAAGTCAAAGACCCGGTCGATTGCTTTTCGATACGCGTACTCGAACCCTACGTCGGTCAAGTTTTTTCCCTTGCAGTTGTGGCAGCCCACGACGGTGTTATTCTCGTAGTATACAGCAGTTTTCAAAAACCATTTCCCACCTGCAATTACAACATAGTCGTGATCTCTATATTGCGAGGTCCATTCTTTGTCGAGCTCGTCGAGATGGAGCTGGACCTCCGAACTTGAAACTCCGTTAATATCCTCGAAAATGGCGGCTTTCGTTAGGAAAGGAGCCCAGACGACCGAGAGCGTGAAGTTGTGAGATGGGAAGTGCCATTTTTTGGATCTGTACTCTTCATCATGGTAGATCTCAATTGCTTCCTCTACCTGTGGGACATTATCACTGAACTCTCATCAGTAAATAAAATTAAAAAAAAAAAAAGAAAAGAAAAGAAAAAAAAAACATTCTTGAGTTTTAAAAAAAAACCCAACAAATCAACAGACAAAATAAATGATGCTAAAGAATAAAAGAGAAGAGGACAAGAAGCAAAATCCAAGTCAGATATTATTTTTTATTATTTTTTTTCTAAAGATAAAATATGGGGCTTCTAGATCTGAAATCAAAGCATATTTTTTAAACAAGCAATGGAGTCTCACACCACACATTTGTTCCACTAATCAATATTCCCTCCACAAAAAAGAAAAAAAAGAAAAAAAAAAAGGAAAAAAAAAAATCCTTTTTTGTTGTTGGATTATTAATTACTAATTATTAATAGCTATTGTGCCCCCAAGGATTTTTTTTTTTTTTTTTGATAATTTATGAGTTATTATAAATGAATTTTTATAATTTCTCTTCAAACAAATACATAAAAACAAACTGTTTTTATTATTTAAAATAATTACTCATTTCTAACTGAATAATATAATCATTTATTTTTAATTACTCATTATTAACCATTTTAAAATCATGATTCATTTGTAATTATTCATTTTTAACTATTCAAAATAACTTTTTATTTTTAAATCTGGAGGCAACTCCTTTAACTACAATTTTAATCTCTAATCACTCAAAATTATCCTTAATTCTATTCATTCAAATTAATTTCTCATGCATTAATTACATATTTAAACTCTAATTCTCGGTTATTATAAAAAAGAAATTAATAGTTATTGTAGTTGTTTTATTGGTGAATTATTAAGAGGCAAATATTGATGTTTTTCTGTAGCAGTAGACCAAACATCTTTTCATTATACTCTCAACAACATAAAGAAGCTTCCTTTGCTTCTAAACAAAGTAAACTCACTTGAAAATGTATATCTTAACCCCTGTTTCAAATGACGATCTAACCAACTAATTACTCGATTCTAAAACAATCTCACGAAGCGACCGAATCTCGACACGAAAACAAGACAGATAATTGCTCGAGACGACTCCGAGGAGATTAGAAGTTGTACCTGAGAAAGAATGCAAAGCAATGATTGAACATGGTTACGTTGAATGGAATCACCAATGAAAGCCCATGACTTGTCTCTCATTGCATCGAGAAACTTCCCGGGATCGAACCTGGGCAACTCGCAGTCCCGGGGACTCCATCTCCAGTAAAGATAACCGGTGTCGGGCCGCCCGTTTCGGATACAATTCTGATGAGCTTCAATGACATGGCAACTCTCGTTTGTGTATGATGGTCCTGTTGGATCTGCAACCCATTCTCCCACAAATATATCACATTCTGCTTTTGTATCTGAATTTGCAAATGAAAAAAGCAATCAAAGATAGAAATTTAATAATGGAAATACAATTAAAAAAAAAAAAAAAAAACCAATTTTGTAGATAGATATGATAATATTGATGTACTTAAATTTGCTCCCAACATGATAAAAAAAAATGTTTGTGTTTTTTTAGAACAGAACAAACAGTTTTGTATGAATTCAATTGTCTGTTTGTCTAAAAATAGGTTCTAAGATTAAGAACATGTCTAAAATTGTTGAAATTAAGGTAAAAGATTTTACAAGTAATTTGAAACTAAAAAGGAAAGTTCTAAGATTGGAAATGAACTCGTCGTAGCCGATAGCTCGGCTAGTTAAAGCATTATATTCTCGATTATGAAGTTCGTATGAGCTAAAATGGAACGGCCATTGTTGTGTAGAGTGAAACAATGACTCTTCCATTTCATCACTCAAGCTACAAAAACAACATACAACCAACAAGAGCAATAAATCAATCGGCGTAAATGTATGCTGAATGAGTGTAAAAGATCACGAATTTGAATATATCCGTTCCCGATTGCTGTTGAACTATAAAAAACCGAGATCCTAGAAGAATTTGAAGAGAAGAAACACTCACCATTTTGAGTTGAATGAGGTTTGATGTGAGGCAAATGTTGGAAAGTGGGAGAGTGAAGAGGGGATGAAATTAATTTTGAAGAAATAGAGAGGAAAATGTGAAATGAAAGAGCAATGAAGAGTAAGAAGAGGGCAAACTTGAGAAGAACATGGCTCTGTTTTTTGAGGAGAAATGAATCATTGGATTCAATCTTCATTTCTAATTTTCTCTCTCTATTTTGAGTCTAAGACACAAGAGAGAGAGAGAAATAAATGTTTTTGAGAGAGAAGGGAGGGAGTGGGAGAGAGAAATGTAAAAGAAATTTAAAGAAGACTTAATTTTTCAACCAACCACCTTAATTAAGATTGTGATGTTGGTTTAAGTTTTTAGAAGATGATGATAACCAAAGAAATTAATATTTGAATATGGATGGATATTTAGGATATTAATTATTTATAATTTAGAATTTGTTAAAAGATATTTGTTCAAAATTTGATATTTGATGAACTATATATATATATATATATATATAAAATCTTAAAGAAAATTATTTCTTTACCATTTTACTTTTGAGCTCCACTTAAAATTATAAACATGAATTTTTTTTTTTGAGATAAACCTGAGGTAGATTTAAATAAATGTAACTAATTTTTTTTTTTAAATGAAATAGGCTTACGTTTTTTATGATTTTTTACAACTTGAAATTTAAAAGGTTTTAGTGTTTTTTAAATACATTTTTTATAGATTTAATTTCATTTTATTAATTATAATTCATGATTGAATATAAATTAAAAATTAAATGGGGTAGAAGAATTTCAATTTATAGATTTTTTTATAGGTTACAAGAATTTAAAGAGTTTTTGTAATTTCAATTTCTATTTATAAAATAAATTTTTTTTTTGTTTGTGTTTTTTCTACTTCTTATCATTCATCTAATTAAAGGTATTTGTCCCCTCCTTGTATACCCAAGTTCTTTTCTCTAACTTAGCGATGTGAGACTTTGTTTGCCCTGCAATATACCAACAAATTCTTCCCTCAAACAAAATTCACCTCAAACCTGGTCTTCTTTGTTCTAGATCAGCAGTTCTGGTATGCAATATTGCAACATCTATCTCAATATCAGAACTATGTCCTCTCAAATTCCACCTTATGATTAATTAGTTATGTGTTTACTTTTCATTCAATGTCTTAAATATTATCAAACATATATATAAAAAAAAGAACATGAATTTAGATGTGGATTGAGGGAATAAAGTATGTAATGTAATATAGCAGTATCTAAGGTTCTTATTGTTTGTTTTTTTTTTTTTTTTTTGGGTTTGGTTCTTTACCTTCATGATAAGCTTCCTTTATTCTTTTTGTTTTCATTACTTTTGAGCTTGTTTTGGATAAATAATTTGAGCTAATCTTTAAATGGTAAGATATATATAGTTACTAATATGTATGTCAATTAAGATTGGGGAGAAGTTTTTATTGACTGCTTAAATAATACATGTTTATTTTATATAATCTCTTGAGTTTGTTTGAATCAGCTTAACAACACTTTAACTATTTTTATGGGACAAATTCTATAATATTTATTTGTTTAGGAAATTCATAAAAAATTAATTCTTAGATATGTACTCATAATACATTATAGTTATTACAAGTTTTTTCCTAATATATTGGCTAACAAGAGTATCAAATGATATAAAATGGGTATATATAATTAAAAACATCATAAATTTAAGGATAAATTTTAAATTTGGTCCCTATAGTTCGAAGAAAGTTAAAGTTTTTAGTTTGTATAGTATAAAAATCTAGACTTTAGTTTTTTGATTTGAAGAAATCTAGAATTTAGTTCCTACTGTTTAGAAAATTATAATTTAGGCCTCATCGTTTGATATATAAAATCTAAAAAGTATTCTATATCGTTCATATTCGTTAATGAATAAAATAAATAGAAGTTAGTTATTTGTTTGTTCAATGATGAGGGTGCAAGATAAGTAATTGATTGGATAAAAAAAAAACATACATGAAAAATTACATTTATGTACTTAATTCGCATACGATTTACCAATAGCATGATTATTATTTACATTTTATTAAATCATAGGGATTAAATTCTATTTTTTAAACCATAGGGAGTCAGTTATATATTTCTCCAAACACAGAGACTGAAGTTAAAATTTTCGAATCATATGGACTAAACTCTAACTATGTTTAAAGCCATATAAACTAAATTTATGAATTACCCTGAATTTAAATCTTCTCAACTTAATTATTTTTAAACTAAAAAAAAAAAACTTTATTTATTATCCTGAAAAAGTTAAATATAAGTACTTAAAAGAGATGGGCACTCATATTTTGGGTGGTTGGATATTGGAAAGGCAACTTGGTGGTTCAAAAGATAGAAAAGAAAAAAAAAAAAGAAAAGAAAAAGCAACTTGGGGGCATTGAAATTGAATTCCAAGCTTATGGGCTTTTTAATTGGCTTCTTTCATTCTTTCCTTCTCTATTTATTTTATTTTTATTATTTTGTTTTGATATATGTGACTGTTCAGGTAAGCCTTGCGCGTGGGATGTCAAAAAAATCAATAGAAAATTAATTCCTAGGTAGGTGGCGAATATACATTGAACTCATCACCTTAAGCACCCGAAACTCTTTTTGACCACTAAGCCACTTCATAATGGTTAAATTAATTGGCTTCTTTCACAAAAAAAAAAAAAAAAAAAAAAAAACTCTATATATATACACACACATGAGGCAACGAATTTATAATTTTAGTTCAATTATAATTAGGATGGAATCAAACTCATGACCTCTTGATTCATGAGTATAATATTGATTATTTCTTGAGCTATAACTCTTTCGGCTTCGTCACTAACAATTGAGCCAACTTATACCGTTGGATTAAGGGGCGAACAACTATTGGGATTAGGAGGGGTCATGCAATATTAAAATTTAGGCTTCAAGAATGTGAAATGATTTCTTTTACAAGGGTAAATCAAAGCCACAAATCTGATAGAGTGCAAAATAATTTTATTGAACACGGTGAAAACAAAGAAATGGGAGCAACTAAATTTGAAAAACAACTCGAACAAAGGACAATCTCCAAATTACGATGAAAAATATAAGAAAACAAAGAACGACCTCAATACTCTAGCGAAAAATCAAATTTCTAACGAATTATGGGTAACTTAAGGGAGAACATGACAATCCCAAACTTCAATGAGACAAAAGAAACACGAAACGTACATTTATGGAGATGAGCGTGAGAATACAAAAATGTGTAAGCCTTTTATAACAAACTCTCTTTTAAAAACACGAAGCCTTAATGATGCGTGAGTTATTATAAAGTGAGAACATTCATCTTAAAACCAATTGGCAATGCAACTTGGAGGACTGTCTCAACTTTTTCTCTTTTGGACTCACCAATCTTGATAGTTTATAATAAAGATACGAAAGCAGTTGAGTCAATCCAAAGAGACACTCCAGTCTGTCAAAAGTCGACAATGCAATTCCTATGAGTCGAAGACAGTAGTACAACGACAAGTTCCAAGACAAAAAGACAAGAATATCTAGACAAGTCATGAAGCATCATGTTCGTCAGTCTCTTTGAAGAATTCATTTGGGGTGTTAGCTGAAGAAACAAAAGTAATGGACATAAGTTCAACTCATACAAGAGTTCTTCGACAAGTGGAAGAAAGCTGTAGGCACTAAGGTCCACTAAGACCGCAAAATAAAGTTTCTTGTATGATCGTTGAGTTCGAAAAGAGTTGGTTGACAGGGTTGTTAACCGCTTAAGTGAGGGAAAATGTGACGTCATGCTTGTTCAGTGCGTGTTGTTCATGGCCTCATGTCCGTTAACCCCGTTTCATCATGCTTTTATGTTATTTTGTCATTATTCCTTCCTTTTATTCTAAGCGTTGACTCCTTGCCATTTTCATATGCAAGGGAGTCACATCAATTATGTGCCAAAATATACTCTAAGGTGACTTTTTGAAGCTTCGTTGAATGCAATATAGTTGAAGTGGTCATTGTTGTATTTCCATATAGTATTTCAAAGACAAACGTATTTCCAAACCTTATTTCTCTCTTTTTCGAAAACCTTTTCATGAGCCCGTGATAGAGGTTGCACCAGTTGTGCCACCCGCTTAACGTTTTCTTTCGACTAACTTGTTCGTCGGGTTAGAGCAAGCGTCGCACAATCGCCAATCTGCTGCCTCTCTAAAGTGCAATGTTACACTTGCTCGCTTTGGCACATGCTTTTAGCAGATTTTTCATGAATATATAACAAAAAAAATGTCAATTCAAATATATAAACAATTGATTCAATCAAGTTAAATGGGCTATTTTAATCAAATTACAAACTAATAAGTTCAAACTAGTAAAACTAATGATTCCAATTAAATGAATGAATTGAGTACAATTAAAGTTGAAACATTTTTATATATATTTGAAATATATATAAGGAAGCTTTACGTGAGTGATGCCTTGAAATAGTACGTTGTTGGCTTCTGCTGAAGCATCATTGAGAAAGTAGGCAGT
>JBBMEG010000001.1:4449329-4472027 GCA_037832605.1 Cyclanthera cordifolia | reverse complement strand
TACTTATTCAAACTTTTAATGTAAATGCGTTATAATACGAAAAGTTTAATCACTTTATTCTATAATAATATTTAATTTAATATCTAAGATTTATAAATTTGTCTTTAATTATTTTGAACTAAAGAAAGCAAAATGTTTCTTAACTTTCATCTCCTGCTACTATGTAGGTGTGTATATACATATATAGGGAGAGAGTTATTTTAAACATCTATTTATAAACATTTTATCATCCTTATGTTTAACTTTATTTTTCTCTTTTGTATATTATATTTATTATACACTATTGTCTTGCCTTATAAATTTTGTTGGATTTCTTAAACTGACCTTCTTTTTTTTATTGTCTTTTTTTTTTTATAAATTAGATAGTCATGATTTAGGTTTAGAATTATCATGTGAAATAAAATGACACCCTAAAAATAGATAGAAGTTATATGTTTTAATGAGATTTCATTATTCTTTTAAGATTAGTACAGGGGATTCGAGTTTTTCTTTTTCAAACAAATGTGGATCAAGTTCTTATTTCCTAAAAAAAAAAAAAAAAATTAACCAGTCAAGTAATCATGATTTATGGGTTAGAATTATTGTTAGTAAAAAAAATGAAGGTTACTTTAACAAATCCAACGAAATTTATAAGACAAAACAACTAGGTATAATAAATAACAAACAAAAGTAGAAAAATAAAGCTGAACATAAGAGATGATGAAAAAAAAAGTTTACACAGAGACGTTGAAAAGAACTCTATAGGTAGTCGTAGGAGATGAAAGTTATGAAACATTTTTGCTATTTTCCGGAGGTAATTATGTTTTAAGTAAATGGAAGGACAAAAGTTTAGGGTTTGGTGCCCTCGAGCTTCTCACTTGGTTCAGACTTTTATCATTTATAAGTCATCTGATCGCTGACTATGTTGTTTATTATGCTTCAAATTGTTTTGTGAATCTTGTCCTTTGAAGTAGTTTTTGCTTATCTTTTTAATGCATTCAAAGATCTTTTGTAAAATAAAATAACGAAGCATGATTTATGTTTTTAGAGGAAGAAACACAAGAATATATAATGAGAGTTGAAGTAGACTAAGTAAATTGTTGGACATGACAATTTTACTATTTATTATAATATTTAAATTTAATTTTAAATATAGATTGCAACACTTTTTAAACTTTAAAGAAAGTAATTGGTCCGGTCAATAATTTAAGAATATAACTATTACAAACCTGGTAGTTTTTGTTATTTTTCCTAGTTTTTTTTTATGAGATTTACTAAATCATATACTTTAAATACTAGGCACCAAACTCTATTAAAACTGAAATAGTAAACTTTGAACCTTCAACCCCATACCAATTAACTCCGAGCTTTATTATTTTGTAAAAAAAAAAAAAAGAAAAAAAAAAAAAAAAAAAGTATGTTTGAGATTTTAGGAGTTATTTAGAATGATGATTTGTTTTTAATATTTAAAAACAATGATCATAGTCAAATATTTTTTTTAGTGTAATTTTTAAAAGTATTTAAGATTAATATTTATAATGAAATTTTATTTTTAGTAATTATAAATAATGATTACACTAAAAAAATTGTTTTGATTTAGTTTTTAAGAGTATTTATAATAAAAAATTATTTTGAGTACGTAGAAGTAATAATTAGAATCAAAAGCTTGTTTTGATATAATTTGTATCCGTATTTAAAATTAATATTTAAAATAATAATTTATTTTGTATATTTAAAAGTAATGATTATAGTAAAAAATTTGTTTGAATTTTAATTTTTTTAAGAGTATTTAGTAAATACTAGTTCTAAATACTCGGCCCAAAATTTATACCAAAACACTCCAAGTATATTTGATTATAATTGGACAACAAAATATAAGTTAATCTTTCCCATTCTTCGAATAGACAGAGAGGGAGAGGGCATAAGATAACATTTATTCTCTGTGCGTGTTATTTACAAAATTCTCTGTGTTGCTCAGTGCGAGCAAAACAATATTTTTCTTTTAATCCATTTTTATCAAATATTTTCCAAACAATTAGTTTCATATAATTAATTGTTCCTACCATTTATCTTTCAAATAACATTTTCTAAACAAAGTTTCATCTCACTTTTCTTTTTTTCTTTTTTTTTTTTTCAATATCCTCTAAATAATATTTTATCTAACAAAGGTTTACTTAAATCATACCCCTCTAAACAATCTCTCCCAAACAACTTTTTCATACCATCCCTCATTCAACAATAAAAAAAAAAGAAAAAATGTATCATGACCTATATAAAAAAAAATGTTAAGCAAATTTAGAATTTAGTTAGTGTGATTTCATAAAAAAATAAAAACTTGAAAGAGATTACATCGTTTATAATCGTTGACGAATCGAGTAAGTGAAAATAACAAGTTCATCATTTGGTGGTAATCTAGTTAAACATCCACGTCACACGTTCGATTTTAAAAACTGATATGGCTCTTTGAGAGTAGTTGTATCATCTATATAGGGTTTGTGGCCCCTTCCACTAATTTGTACTGAAACAATGGAAGCAACAATGAAAGCAACTCATAATAAGGGTGATGCAAAGAAGACTCAAACTACTGCTCGAGTGGATACTAATGCATCACTAGTGCCAGCCGAGCTAAGTGTGATAGTCATGCTTGTTCAATGCATGTTGCACATAGTCGCATGCCTGTTCAACCCTATTTCATCAGACTTTCATGTTATTTTGTCATTGTTGCATGTTAGGATAGTTTCATTCATTTTATTTTAAGTGTTGACTCTTTGCCATTTTCATGAAGGATGTCACATCAATTGTGTGCCAAAATATATTATAGGGGGTATGACTTCTTGAAACTTACTTCCTACAAAGTTATTTGTTGAATGCAATATAGTTGAAGTGGTTCTTATTGTATTTTCATATAACATTTCAAAGACAAAACGTATTTTCAAACATTTTTTCTCTCTTTTTTGAAAACATTTTCACTCGCATGTGATAGAGGTAGCATCAGTTGTGCTACTTGCTTTGCGTTTTCGTTTGAGTGACTTGTTCGCCAGGTTAAAGCAAGTGTCGCACAGTCGGAATTCTACTGCCTCTGAAGTGCAACTGTAACACTAAGCTTGTTTTCACATACTGGTCATTAACTATAATGAATTTTAAAAGCATTTAAGATTAATTTATTAACCTAAGTGGATGTTGGATTGAAATTTTAAGAGTATTTATAATTAGTATTTAGAATGAATATTTATTTTGTGTATTTAGAAGTAATGATTGCATTTAAAAACTTGTTTGGATGTAGTTTTTAAGAATATTTAAATTAGTATTTAGAATGATGATTTATTTTGAGTATTTAAAAGTAATGATTAGTAATATTTGTGGTCAAAAACATTGTTTAAACGTAGTTTTTAAGAGTATTTAAAATTAGTATTTATAATTAAAATTTATTTTAAATATTTAGAAGTAATGATTACAATTAAAACCTTGTTTGAACGTAGTTTTTAAAAATATTTAAAATCAGTATTTAAAATGAGTATTTATTTTAATTATTTAAAGGTAACGAATACAATTAAAAACTTGTTTATATGTAATTTTTTGTACAAATATTTAGTAAATATTAGTTTAAATACTAACAACAAACATTGATCAATGTTATGTGACCATTTTTTTTTTACAATTTTCAAAATATGGAAAAATTTTACTTTAGCATGTTTATTTAATCAGCTACTTCTTTCACCTCTGACATTCTGTCATCCTATTTCATTTCCTACAAACCAAAATTTATCAGTGGAAAAAGAGTGTTCTGAAACATAAGATTTTTTTATTTATTTTTTGATAAAAGTGAATTTGCAATTCTCATTCAACGTCAAAACCGTTCTTTATCGCCTCCTCCTCCTTCAATCCCATATTCCAATTCGCTAACACACTATCTATGATTCTTCTTTTTTTTCTTTTTCTTCTTCTTCTTCTTTGTTTCTCTTTAATCTTTTCGCTATCGCAAACCCTATTTTCGTTGATTCCTTCTGCTTTTGATCTACCCTTCTTCAGCATTCATTTTCCTCCTCCTTCAACCCTTCCGAGTTCTAACCTCCATTCTGATGCGCCAACACTTCCGACATTTTTGGGATTTCATTAGTTATTGTGTTCTTGGGGTTTCATAATACACCGCCCCCTTTTCTAACTACTTCCAGGGTTTTTACATGTATGGCGTCTTAAGGTCTTCATCCTCGTCCTCGTGGATAGATTAGATTTGGGTTTCTTAGTTTCCTTTTCCTTTTTATATTGGGGTTGTGTTTCTTCTGGGAAATTTGATTTTTAACTTGGGGATCCTGAAATTTTGGTTCAGGGTTGTTCTACGTTTATTTGGATTGCTTATGCTTTTGACAATTTTTAACTTTAAACACGAACAAACCCGAGGGGGCTGGGAATTGTATAGCGATCGGCAATTGAGCACTCAAACCTCTCTTTTTGACTGAAAAGAGGCTTATAGAAAGGTTATGAGAAATTCTCTAGTTTCAATCTCTTTTTAGTTAGATTCTTCCGCTTAGTGTATTCTGCTTGTTGTTTGGTTTGTTTTTGGACAAAGGAGGAAGAGATAGTCTCTATTATCGTGGGGGGCCTAATCGCCGTAGAGGCAACTGACTCGTGGGAAAGTCTAGGCTTGCATGGGCGAACATGAGGGGTGGGCACAGCCACCAAGTGGGCTATTGCCCAACGGTCTTTTGCCCGATGAGACAGCTTCAGTCACGCGGGTGCTTGATTCCAAGAGATGGTTGAAGGCAGAAGAGCTAACCGCGGAGCTAATCGCCTGCATTCAGCCCAATCCTTCCTCTGAAGAGCAGCGAAGGGCCGTTGCAGGCTATGTGCAGCGGTTGATCATGAAATGCTTCCCTTGCGAGGTGCAATGAGACATTTAAACCCCCACTTTGTTGTTTCATATATCACTTATGGTTAATAAACATGTAGTTCATCACTTTTTTTAATGGGTATTGTTTGATTAGACGTTGTTATTAGGAGTTTGTTTGTCATTATCCAGACGCTATTAAGTGATGTCTAGCCATTGTGTAAGATCTTATTTAGTTATATTTTTGAAACAGTTTATCTC
This sequence comes from Cyclanthera cordifolia, assembly GCA_037832605.1. NCBI lineage: Eukaryota > Viridiplantae > Streptophyta > Magnoliopsida > Cucurbitales > Cucurbitaceae > Cyclanthera > Cyclanthera cordifolia. The sequence goes on along the minus strand of JBBMEG010000001.1, from coordinate 4,466,962 downwards.
TAGTGTACCACTAGCCTCAGTAATAGAGTTAACGATTAATCAAGATGTTGTTCGTGATCATTCATTCCCTGGCTACCGTTTTGCGTTCTCACATTTTTCGTTCAATTTTCATGGGTAGAACTAACGTTGCTGATAATATGTAAAAGCTAGATGTACTTTGCCATAGTTTTCAGTCGTGACTTTTGGCACGTTTATGAACAAACATGGTTGAAGGATGCTATTTTGTTTTTTTACTAATCTTGGTTATTCTTTAGTCTTCAAGTCAGATGGGCTGGTGTATAATTGTTGCATTGCACTGTAACACGTTGCTGTACAAGATGAAAGTGAAACAAAGGAATAGTTTGATTCTGTATTTCAGGAAATGAAAATGAGCTTTACTACCATATTTAAACTTAAAAAACAGATGCACTTGGGTTATGAGAATTTGGGACTCAACTTTGATAATGGATAATTGAACTTCCATGACCAGACTTTTTTGACTCAACTAATTGGGGAGAATGCCTCTCTCATTTTCTCTATGCCTTTCTTGTTTAATTCATATGCCTGAGTGCCTCATCTATGATCTAATAAAAAAAATTATGTTATTGAGTTACACTTTGTTATGTTAGTACTCATTACTTGTTTGGGCTTTATTTCTGCAGTTATTGATAACCGCTAACTTTTTACACGATGTTATGCTTTCTATTGCATATGTTAATTTTTTCTCAAATTATGACTAAAATGTGCAGGTGTTCACCTTTGGGTCTGTTCCCCTGAAAACGTATTTACCCGATGGAGACATTGACTTAACAGCATTTAGCATGGATCAAAATTTGAAGGAGACATGGGCTCATCAAGTTCGGGATATGCTTGAGAGTGAGGAGAAGAATGAGAATGCTGAATTTCGTGTTAAAGAAGTTCAATACATTAAAGCCGAGGTAGGTCATCTCTCACTTTATTTACTTCTTATGGATTTATCTTTGTATTTTAATTTCTCATCTTCTTCCATGTTCAAACTCTTTTCTATTACTATTGGATTTTAGTATTTTCAAATGGGCCAATTTTTACATTCAAAATACACCATTTCCAAAAAAGTTGGGAGGGCCATGGTCCCCCTAGCCGCTTCAACAGTCCGCCCATGTTGGGGTCTCCTCACTTTTTCAATGTGAGATCCGCATCTTGCACCCTAAAGTTGGTGCGTTTTTGGGTTCACCATTTTGGATCAGATCTCAATTTCAATTTCATTTTATTGCACCATTCTCATCATGCCCTCTCAATATGGTGCCTTTTTGGGTTCACTGTTCTTGGATCGCATCTCAATTTTATTCTTTTGACCAAATACCCCGGTTGAGTTTAATGTAAATTTTTGATATCATATTAGATAACATGAGATTCCATCTCAAAACCAATTGACAACGAGTGAAGTAGCTTATCTATCTTATAATGTTCTGAGGTCTCATCACTTCTTTAATGTGGGATGCACAATAGACATGTCATGTTTGACAACAAGTTGCCTTCATAAATGGAGTCGTGAGATAAATAGTGGAGGAAAGGAACGGCAAGTGGTGATAGAAAAGGCACAGGGGATGGTACTCGTACTTTGTGAAAGAAACTTGAGGGCTTCGGTGTAGATGACGACTATTGATTGTTGGAGTATTGGTGGGAGATTACAGAAATGGATGAAGAAAGATAGTGTTGGTAAGGATCGCTGCTTTGAAGACTCACGGTGTCAGTAGGTAATGCGAGTATGAAGAACATAAATTTGAAGAAGATGAAGTGTCGCTGGAGAAATCAACACCAGAAAAAGTGAGTTGGCATTAGTGAACTCGTGACATCAGGGAATGAGAAGGAGAAGGTAGATTTTTCCTCCTCGGCATCGGAGGGTCGCGGATCCGAAGGAGCGTGAGTGCATGCTCTAGGCTTTTTCTTGGTATTGTTTAGAAAGAGAGAGTACCTTCGGTAACTGGTAACATAATTGGTTTAGAGATGAAATCTCATGTTTATCTAATAAATAATAGTATTTCATAACTTAGCAGATGCCTAAGATGGTCTGATATTCTAGCATGCTTGGGGGGTTTTTTGTCTTTTTTAAAAAAAAGAAAAAATGTTTTCTTGGAAGAAGACACATATCATTTAAAATATGAAATTAAAGAGTGAACTCCAGACACCCAAGGGTTTGTTACAAGAATGGCTTCCTATTAAAAATAAAATAAGTGGGTATTTACCTTACACTAGAAATATTAATTTGTAATAATCAGTTCTTCGTAAACTTGTTTTAAGAGGGTATTTGCAAGATTGCCTTTTATGTGTTGTTAAAACATGGTATTTATGGACATTGTATCTTATTCAAAAAGGTATGTACTATGGACACATATTGAGCTATTTGTTATTTGAGGTTTTAAAATGTCTTACATTTTTTCTATACATTTTTTCAGGTTAAGATAATCAAGTGCCTTGTGGAAAATATAGTTGTAGACATCTCATTTGATCAGGTTGGTGGATTGTGCACCCTTTGTTTCCTTGAGGAGGTAAGTGTTGCCTTTAATCCCTTTCAACCGCTATATTTATATTTATTTTTGGATAAGAAACAATTTCATTATGATATGAAATTAGAAGTGCTCCGAGATGGATTACAAAAAAGAATCCCTTTTAACAGCCATGACATATAAGAAAAATACTCATATAATCATATTTTCAACTGCTCATTTATTTGTTTTTATTTTGTAGGCTGATAATTTAATAAACCAAAACCACTTATTCAAGCGCAGCATTATACTAATAAAAGCTTGGTGTTATTATGAAAGTCGAATATTGGGTGCACATCATGGGCTTATTTCCACTTATGCCTTGGAAACCTTAGTCCTCTACATTTTTCATGTGTTCAATAATTCCTTTGCTGGTCCCCTTGAGGTTTCTACTCTTTTGTTCTGTCATTTTGTGTTTAGCTTTTATTCATTTTTCAGTATGTGAAAGTGTTTCTTTGGTGTTACAGGTCCTTTATCGCTTTTTAGAGTTCTTTAGCAAGTTTGACTGGTATAATTTCTGTGTTAGCCTTTGGGGTCCTGTGCCTATTAGCTCCCTACCAGACGTGACAGGTACACTAATATAAAATTAATTATTAGTTCTTCTATTGATACGTATGTCTTTGTTGTCTGAGAATGTTCACTAATTAATGTAGTTCTTACAGCTGAACCTCCGCGTATTGATGGTGGGCAGTTACTTCTCGACAAGTCATTTCTTGAATCGTGCAGTTTAGTATATGCTGTTAATCCTGGAGGACAAGAGAATCAAGGGCAGCCGTTTGTTTCTAAACATTTTAATGTAATAGATCCTTTGCGTGTAAACAACAACCTTGGGCGTAGTGTAAGTAAAGGTATACAAATGTTGAAATCTTTGAGTTTTTGGTGATAATCTATTCTCAATAGTACAAAAATCGTTATTTCTTGAAGTAAGCTCCATTGGAAAAGTAATTAAATCGTTGCCAGCAATGCTGACGACCAAAATATTGTTGGTAATACTAATTTCTAGGCATTAAGCTTGGATTTTTGGCCTTTATTTTTATTATTATAGTTTAGCTGCTGCTTAACCTCAATACTCATAATTCTTAGTGTTCCATTTGTTTGGTTTTGACACGATTAGGTTACTCTTGGAACACCTCTAGTTTTATATCATAATGAAATTGTTTCCTATCTAAAAAATAAAAGAAGACACGATAAGGTTCCTCTGTTTTTCAATAACACATTTTTGTACTTAAAAAGAAGTTTCTTGTAACCATTTTTTTTTAACTTGAAACAACACTTCTCATTGATGGATGAAAAGAGGCTATTGCGTGAGGATACAAGCTCAAAAAGGAGTGCAAGAAAGCAACTAAAAGCATAAATAAATACAATAACAACCCAAACCTGAAAATACAACCAAAAAGTAGAACCAAATCAGTTTAATCCATAGTGGCCACCTACCTAAGAATTAATTTCCTATGGGTTTCCTTGGCATCCAAATGTTGTAGGGTCAAGTAGTATGTCCCTTGACATTAGTCGCGATGCGTGCAAGTTGGCTTGGACAGTCACTGATATCAAAAAAAAAAAAAGTAGAAACCAAATCAAAGACAATGAAGGAAATACCAAGGAACAACGAAACCAATCCAACTAATTGGGGAAACCAAAAAACTCCAGCAATCAACAAGACCCCACAAACAGAATCTGCCAGCTGAGACCTTGAATGAAAAAAAATTCTGGCTTGAGGCTAAATTAGAAGCCTTTAGAGACCAAAACAGAACCACGCATCTGCCCAACAGAACTCAATTTTCCATGCATGAACCTACTTCACAAAGGTTAAACTGCTCTGATTTATCTTCATTAACAACCTGATACCGACCAATCTTCTTTTTAGTAACGCGATCCTTTTAGCTTTGATCTGAATTCTTCTTAAGATTAATCCTCAAAACTTGACACTTTCGCTAGATGGATGGCCTTCTCGAAAGAACTCTTTCATGAGCACCCTTGTGATATTGGAATCCCCTTCCATTTGAGTTCTTAGCTTATCATCAATCCATATGAACAGCAAACCACCAAATTTTCCAAACAATGCCTCATTAACCCACCAGAAACCCCTGGAGCTCCAAAGATCAAAAGAACCAGAAGAATCTTTAAAAAACATAAATCCAAGAAATTAATAATTGGGTATCTTACAGTGGAGAAAATTGTCAGGGTGCAGAAAGCTATTAAGCCCTAAAAGAAAATGAATAGCCTGGGAGTTGGAGTCTTTTAGAAAGGGTTTCATAAGTGTTTCCAAGGTGATTGTCTTTTCTTGCCTATGGCGAGAGGCGTGCACACATGCGGTATAGTGCCCTAAAGAAGCCGAGGCGATTGACTTCAATCGGGTGCTGATCTTTCCTCGTCATTTTGCGCCTGGTGTTGCCTTTGTCTTAGGCAAACACGTGCCCCAGGCTAACAGTTTTTTTTAATAAAAAAATTTGTAAATATGGTAGCTTATAAATTTAATTTTTGTTGCATATCTTATAATTAATAACGTAGTTTGTTTGGTTTATCATTCTTTTAAACATTTAATTTTTAATTTCTAGTTTCTATTTTTCTTTGTATTTGAATTTTCTATTTCTAACAGGTATTATGTTAATTAAGCTACATTATATAGTTAGTTATTAGTGGTCTAAATTTTCATATCATATGTAAAATTATTATTAATAAAAAGACAGAATTCAGGAATAGGTGGTTATTGCACCATCCTACAATTTATAGTTTATTTTTTATGTTTTTACTTTTTAGCATTATTTTGTAAGAATTTAAATTTTGAGGAAATAACATAGGTTGGTTGATATAATTAAATGTATTCCAACCTATAAATTTAAGCTTTTGGGTTGATCAATGGTTTAACATAACTCAACATGATATTACAGCAGGATGTCTTGAGTTCGAATCCCAACAAAGTCATTTCCTCGATTAAAATTGAATTTCACTTGTAGGATATATCTCAAATTTCTAAGTTCACAAGTGAGGGGAGTGTTGGTTAACATAAATATATAATTAAATTTACTCCAACCCATTTGCTTAAACTTGTGGGTTGATTGGTGGTTTAACATAATTCAACATGGTATCAGAGTAAGAGGTACTGTGTTCGAATTTCTACTAAGTCCTTTCCTCAATTAAAATTGAATTCTAGTTGTAGGACATTTCTCAAATTTCTAGCTTAAGCTTTTGGATTGATTGGTGGTTTAACATAATTCAACAACATATATTTTCTATACCGATATATCTTTTCTATATAATATTTAATTGTGTATTTATTCATTTCGGCTTGCTTTTACAGCCTCCTCTCACCTTGAGGCAATCAAGGGGAGTGTCGCCTTGTGCTTGGAAAACAAACAATGGGTTCCATACCTGTTGTCATTTTAAGATAAAATGTTGACATTATGATAGGTATCAATGAATACTGTTAACTAGAAAGATTGGGTGAGGCAAGAGCAAGACCATAAATCACTTGACTGTTAGTTTGAGAACATGACTTTTTCTTCTCCCATAGTACCACCTAGTCATTCTTACCACCCTCCTGGCTCCTACATATATGCATGCCGTCTTCTATGACAAATTTTTATATATTTCACCTTTTAGTCTCCTCTCATGCACTCATTTTTTTTTTTTAGGAAAAACAACATTCATTGATAGAAGGAATATTACAACCCATTGAAAACAAGAAAGGGGGAGGGAAGAGAATAGAGAGGGGGAAGACCAATCAAAGGGTCATAACTCATAACAGATTATACGATGAGTATAACAATTACAAAAGCCTCTCATGCACTCATTATTATGGGCCTAACATATGGTTTTGTGTGCGCTTTCAACATTATATTTGGCTTATATAATTAGTTAATTATAGAAGTGTTCTTTCAATGAACAAGCAATATTTTTAATGGGTTAGAATGATGATTGAATATCATCATTACCATTCTTGAGCTCAGTGGATTTATGGGGTTTTTTTTTAGTGCGTCATGTTTATTTATAGAAATGCATGGTTCTTCTGCTGCTTGCTTGCTTTTTATAATCTGGCAGCCTCATCAGTTGTGGTACATGTGTTATCCAGGTAACTTCTTCAGGATACGCAGTGCATTTGCATTTGGAGCTAAAAGACTGGCAAGATTGTTTGATTGCCCCAGAGAAGAGATCCTCTTAGAACTGAATCAGTTTTTTCTGAACACGTGGGAGAGACATGGTAGTGGCCAACGTCCTGATGTTCCAAAGATTGGCTTGAAGTCCTCGAGATTATCAAATTCAGAGCATTCACATGGTTCTGATAATCTCAAAAATAAAGCAAACAGAAAAAGAGATGAGAATCCATCTGGTCTTGAAACCCGAGATGTTGGGTCTCGTGGCTCTCATGCTATGAACTCCCTTCAAGGTAATTATTCTCCCTTGGAAAGTTCATCAAGAAATGAAACTTCTACAAGTTCTCGTAATCAAGCACAAAGGAGCTCTGGCAGCTCAAATAACTCAAGATCCTCTGATCATAGTAGGAAAGAAATGATCTACAATCATGGTAACCTTGTAGATAAAAGTCAGAGATATTCTAAACCTGAGAACCATGTGAATGATGTACAGGGAAGGTTTCTGTTTGCAAGGACACGTTCTAGCCCAGAGCTTACTGACACATACAGTGAAGTTTCATCTTCATCAAGGCATAACAGAGTTTCTGAAAGTGGAAAAGGCCATTCTAACAGATCAGAGGCCAGCAGGAGGAAGAACCTAGAATATGATAATGTGGAAAAGTACTTGAGGTCTTCAACTGACGATTCTTCTACCGTCAGACATATCCCATCCTGTCAGGGCATTGGTGATTCCATCAGTGGTTCAAATAGTTACCAAGATGAGTCTGGCCCAGGAGTTGTTGAGGATTTTGCTTCTATTTCTGGGACATTGGCTATGCATCAGGAGGAGCAAGATCTTGTTAACTTGATGGCTTCATCTGCTGCTCATAATTTTAATGGACAGGCTCATCTACCACTGAGCTTGACGACAGGTCACCTACCTCTTCCATTACCTTCTTCTGTTTTAGCTCCTATGGGCTATGCTACAAGGAACTTGGGTGGAATGGTTCCCACCAATATTCCCTTGGTTGAGTCTCCTTGGGGCACAAACATGCATTTTTCACAAGGTTTTGTTCCTTCTCCATTGACTCATTATTTCCCTAGCATGGGACAAACAAGTTCAGAAGATGGCATTGAGTCAGGCAATGAAAATTTTAGTTCTGTAGGAATGAATTCACGAGAGGAGGGTGATGAAGACTCTTGGCATGAGCAAGATAGAAATTCTAATGCTGGGTTTGATAATGACAATGGGGGATTTGAAGTGCCTCTGTCGGATGATAATCAACAGTCAACTTCTGGAGGTCTTAACTTTGTTCCTTCATCTCGAATGCCAGGATCTGGCAGCACTACCGTTTCCCATAAAAAGCATGCGAAAGTAAATCGAGTTGTAACGAAGGACAGAAATGTAAATGCTTATCAAGATGACGGAGAGAATGATTTAAGATATAAGACCACCTCAGAAAGTTCTTGGGATGAGTTGTCTTCAAGAGCCACAAAATCATCTAGGGAGAAACGGGGAGGGACATCAAATACTTTGGAGCTGCCATCCTCTTATGGGAAAGGCAAAAATGTTTCTGAACATTCTTCTTCTGCGACTAATGAAGATAGCAGAGATTGGAATCATCTACCTACTATTATTACTACTGAATTTGGCGAAATAAGTGGTGGACCTCAATCAATAGCAGCATCCATGCATGCTACATGTCATAAAATAACTGGACTTGAACCATCGCATGCAGCTGGGTCACCTCTTTCTTCTATGCTCTTGGGCCCCGGTTCTAGACAAAGAGCTGTTGATAATTCTGGGGTGGTTCCTTTTGCCTTTTATCCTACAGGGCCACCTGTTCCGTTTGTTACAATGCTTCCAGTATCTTATATTCCATCAGAAACTGGAACTTCAGATGCTTCAACTAGTCATTTCAACGAGGAGGAAGCCTCGGATAATGTTGATTCTTCTCGAATTACCGATTCGTCCGAAGAACATAATAAGCTGCCTGATGTTTTAACCATCACTAATCCTATGAGAGGGTCTGCCTTTATTGAATCTTTAGAACCTAAACCTGACATTCTAAATAGTGATTTTGCTAGTCATTGGAAAAATTTGCAATATGCGCGGCTTTGCCAAAATTCTCAGCATCCTTCACCTATGATTTATCCTTCATCTGTAGTTGTTCCTCCTGTCTACCTACAGGGTCGTTTTCCATGGGATGGTCCTGGAAGACCTCTTCCAGCCAACATGAATTTATTTACTCTGGGTTATGGGTCTCGTTTAGTCCCTGTTGCTCCTCTCCAGTCTGCTTCTAACAGGCCAAATATATATCAGCATTATATTGATGAAATGCCGAGACATCGCAGTGGGACTGGTACATACTTGCCAACTCCCGTAAGTATAATCACTCTCCCTTTAATGATTTGTTGGGTTCAGCTGCTATATGAAGACAATTGCTAAGTCTATGCTCCAAGGCATAAATATTTATCTCTTATCTTGCTGCTTATTTATTCATATTTTTCTGAAATAATGTACACTTATGACATTAACCCTCATGATGTTTTATTGAATTTGGGTATTTATTGATCATATGATATTTCTACATGTAGTACATTATCTTTCGAGTTTCGATTGACAGGCTTATTCAGTTCTTGACAATATAGTCAACACCATTTGGAACAGTTTCATCTAGTACCTGTATACCTACCCCATTTCTTTCCTATTGTTATATTCAAATGAAGTTTATTTAGATATAAACTTGGAAGAAAATTTTATTTTATTTTTTTAAATTTTAATTTTGTTTCCTTCTATGCATTTTTCTCTGGTTGTTAGTTTCTGCATTTTTGTTCCTTTACATTTTTTTAGTATGCTTACTGTTCAATTGTTTTGTTTATTGGTTTGAGTTATGCCCAGCCTGCTATCCTTATGATTTTTACTTTGTTTCTTTTATTTTTGTAGAAGGCTACAACACGTGAACTACATTCTTCAAATGCTCGACGAGGAAGCTACTACTATGATAGAAGTGATAGTAATAGCGAAAGAGATGGGAACTGGAACATCAGTCCAAAATCACGAGGCTCTGGTCGCCGTGGTCAAGTCAACAAGACAAATTCCAGATTAGACCGCCTTTCTGCAAGTGAGAATCGTGCTGAGAGGGCATGGAGCTCACATAGACATGATTCCATGCCTTATCCTTCCCAGAATGGTCCGATCCGTCCAAACTCCACACAGGGTGGTTCTACTAGTATGGCTTATGGCATGTATCCGCTACCAGGGATGACACCTGGCATGGTGTCTTCTAATGGACCTTCCATGCCCTCTGTTGTGATGCTTTACCCATTGGATCATAATGGCGGGTATGCCTCGCCTGCAGAACAGCTCGATTTCGGATCTCTTGGACCTGTAGGTTTTGCTAATCTGAATGAAGTCACTCAAATGAATGGGGGAGGCAGAACGAGTAGAGCATTTGAGGATCAGAGATTTCATGGTAACTCAAATCAACGTACCAATGAAGAACCTCCTTCACCTCGTCTACGGAGGAAGCCCTAGCCTTTTCTCCTTCTCGACTGAACTATTTTCCAAGATAAGAAAGTGTCGACTGAAAAGAAGATGATATGACATGACAGTTGAGCTGTGTTGGTTACGTGTGTTGATTCTAGTAGCAGCTTGCAGTATCTTACGAGCCATAGCTGTCTGTGCACACCCTTTAATCTCTGATATGAGCAGTATGCATCAGGAACCCCCCACTCTTTTGGCAAATAAATATCAAAAAGAAACTTGAAGGTGAGGGTGGTTCTGTCTATCGCATTTTGAACTGAGGTAGTTGTCTCTGAAAGCTTGGTTTTATTTTACCTTACCTCGTCTCAGTAAAGTAAATCATCATCTTCGGGATGTTCTCTTGGAGAAACCAACGACACTCAGTAGAGTTTGTATGTACATTAAAGAGCAGAATCATTCATCCCATTTAGAGGGACAGAATGTGGCAGTGAAGGAAGGAGGTCATAGGTCTTGGGCGATTAGAAGAGATGCTCATTTTTAGAAAGTATAGATATCATTTGGGTTTGAATTTGGAGGTTCTCCCCAATGTCATTACAACGCGATTTGTTTCCTTAGAATTCTGTCTCAAAAATACATTACATTAGGATTGCCTATTAGAGTCTCACTTCACTTTGTAATAGCTTTTTTTTCTTCGTAAACTCTTTCCTTTTGAACATTATTTTGACCGACAGAATAGGAATGACAGCAGCATTGAAAATATCAAATGCTTCATCCAGATCCATTTTCAAAAGTAACATCTTATGCTCATCTGATTCGTGAGTAGTAGGAGAATTCCCGTTCATTAGTTGTAAGGCAGTGTTTTGATTTATTATCTCTGGTTTATTTTCTTTATTCAACGATGCAACTTTTGCAGCCTGGTTTAAATCTTGTTGCATTAATATTCCTGCTGAATTCAACTATAAGGTTACCATCACTGTTCATTGGAGTGTATTTCTTTCCTACTATAATCAGAGTTCTGACCATGCAAATAGAGTGGGTGCCTTATTATAGTCAATTTAGCTCACGTAAGTTTCAACTAATTTATAGTCAAGCCAGTTCAAGTGAGTTCACCACAACTAAATCCAACTAGCTTGATTTTACTTGATTGATCTTTTATTTCAGTTTTTTTTTTAAAGAATATTACATCACAAATATAATATAGAGTGGATTCTTCAACTACACTATCTATTTTGTAAATTTTTACACAAATCCTATGAGTAAATATACCTTTTCCTTTTCTGGGAAGATACATTATGGTATTGTAATAGGCATTTACTGAGGCGATTTACAAGATGATTACCAAACTGAAAAGTGAGCCATCCATCAACACAAGAATGAAGAAATGTTCTTAAACGCCTGTCATTATCTCATGGGACAGCAAGCTATTATTATTGTCCAAAGTTCCTTCATGGCTCCAGAGCCGTGGAGATGGTGAAGAAAGTAATGGCCATAACAATTTCCTCTCCTTTCTGACTTCGTCAACAATCATATATTCGTGTTGTTTAAGGACACCATTCAAAGCCTTGAAGTAGAAACTTGAGTCATGGTCCCTTAAAATGGTGCCCTCCGACCCATAAGCTGTAGGGTCACTGAGTGTCTCAAGTGGATGAGGGCAGTTTAGAAAGGCCCTAAGGAGACCTTTGGAGTATCCATATTGGGTGCTGTCCAAAGTACAGAGGGCACTTCCTTGAGGGAGCATAGGATGTGGGGGAGATGCCCTCTCATCAGGTTGCAAAATGAATAGCTTACCCAATGGGGAATATAGTAATTTCTGCATGTACACAAAGATAAGGCTGAGATTTGAAACTTGAAGCCAGCGACATAGGTATATTTTGTATGATTTAACCTGAACTCAATTTATATGCCACCAAAATTTTATAAACTTGAATAGAAAGCATATCCTATGATTTCTTACACTTTTGTTGAGACAAGAATGCGACCGAAACGATCCACTCAAGCGCTTGAGTACAGCAGCGACATGGTTTGGATAGTTGCAGGAGAATGCCCTTGGAACGATATCTCGATGCATTATGACGCAATGGATATCGTCTTCATGCAAACCCAATTCATTTAGAATTTTATGTCCACCACAGAACACAAATGGAGAGCCAAAAGTGACCACTGGTTGAAGCATAAAAGGTTGTACAATCCCGTTCTTCAGTAGCATCAAGTGCACCAAAAGAGAAAGACTGCCTCCAAGAGAATGGCCAGTAAACTGAAACTTTGCATGGTTTCCATATTTTTTCAAATGGTCTATAACTTCTGGCATGAATTGGTCATATATTCCCTTTGCAGTTTCATATATTCCTCTATGAACAAGCACACCTGTTCCCTACATTAAGTCCATTTTTAATGAGAAAACTTTTGTCGTCTTCACTTTTCTCATTTAGCAAATAATAGAAGTAGTTCAAGCTATTGCCTTACCTCAAACTTGGTGGGCTCGAAAAAGAGATTTGCTTGCCAAGATGCCAATGAATCTGATCCCTGTATATCAAAAACTATTTCGTTGAGTTGGTTGCACAGCTTTTAGGGCTATGTTTATTTAGTCCTCACTTTACTTTAAAAAGTTTCTATGTCCTTTATCTTTATAATTCGAAAATAAAGTTCTTGATTTTCAATTGTGTATCAAATAAATCACAGTCATTAACTTCATTATTTATGTCATTAAAAGCTTAAGTCTACATGAAATCAACTCAGAGACATAATCCTTCAAGAATAAAGTTGGCTTGTCCATATGAATGCTGAAATGATTCGAGTTAATAATAGGAACTACTAGGAATAGAATTGAAAGTCTAAGGACCTATTTTAAACTTTCTAAATAACTAGACTGAACCAACCTTACCGTTTAGGAATCTGATAGAGTACTAAAGGTTGGATGGGAATATTAGAATAGTATATATAAGAGTATAATAATAATTTGTACTTAGGGTTTTTGTATAAATAGAGGTGTGAGGATCATTGCAAGGAGAGGAAAATATTTGACATTTGTAGCATTGTCTTGGCAAAGACATTGGGGGGAGAGACAACTTTCTCCAAAGGCTATTGGGAGAGTCTTAGCCCTCTCCAAAGGTTAAGGATATGAGATTGTAACTTTTATATATCAATATAGTGTTCTTGTGTATTTCATTGTTTTTGTGTAATTTATCTTCTCTTGTGTATGTTAAAATTATCCGAAAAAAATCTACTAGAAACCAATCTTACAATGAATAGACTGGGGGAGCACCTGAATAACGAAGTATCGAGTCATAGTTTCGGTATCGTCACAAACAAACCATTCACAAGGAGAAGAGCGAAGAGATCGTAGGTCCTTTGCAGTCTCCTGTTTCTGCACCTCCTCAGCAGAAACCACTGCCGTCATTGTTGAAGCTGCAACATAAGCAGCCACCTCAGGATTATACACCCGAGTCGAAGTATATCCCTTCTCTTGTGATTCGAAAGGACTGGATAAAGAATTCCTGGCTTTTGAGTGAACATAAGATGCGGCTGTTGCAGCAATCTCATAAGCAACAGTTGTGGGGATGTGTTGTGTCCTCTCCACCGAACAAGATTCAACAACATTGAAGGCCTCATCAGAAATACAAGTTGAATGCTGATCCAGTTTCTCTTTGATATTAATGCCAGCTGCATCTGCTTTCTTGCACAAGGAGGATGTAACAAATTGCAGGCCCTGGTATCTTTCTAAATCCTCAGCCTGTTTTTAAATGAATGGAATTCATTTAACATTAAAAAAAAAACACACATTTCACATTGTAATCTCAAACTAAGCTACTAAACACAACCATTTTGTCTTAGTTTGGCTAACGTATCCATGTCTCAAACACTTAACTTCTTTAAGCATAATAAAAGAATCATAAAAAGTACTATACAAAAACAATGGATATAGTGAAATATGTCAATCTTGTTTATTCACGTATATAAAGGAATAAGCTGATCTAGAGTACCTTTATTTCTGGTATAACGTACGCCATGTTTGACAAGAGTGCCAGCTGAGAAAGCAGCTTGGTATCAGACAATGGAACTGGAACTAAAAATGTTGCAAATGATTCGATATCAAAACTAAGATCTTTTTCATCTTCAGACTCGTAATAATCCACTTCACACCCACCATCATCTCCACCACAAACACTCTCAGCAGTTTCATCATGATCTTCATAAATTTCATTCTCATTTCCTCCTTTTTGCTGCTTTATCCGTCTATGACTTCGAATCTGCAACAATCTCTCGATCCAGTTTGCTCTCTTTGCAACCTCCTCTTCACTAAGATCCTTGGAGGGCTCAGCCATATCAAACAAAAAAGATTTTATTGAATTAGGAAGAAAGGACCCTGAAAATTTCAAAGGAAAAATCCGTATTCCCGTGGAATTGTTGGTGTTTTTTGGCTTTGGCTGCGTTGAAGGGGCATGAATTTTGTTTGCAGAGTAGCAGATATGGTTATCAGAATGAGATCTTCTCATACAAGCTCGTTCTCTAAGGTCCTTGCTCGAGTGCGAACGGAAAAGCTCGTTGTATTCTTTGATTATGATGTCTTTTGTCATTGAAACAGCTGCAGAATTGGCAATAGCCACAGAAGTGCAAGCCATGTTGATGGACCAAAGAAACTATATGTATTCATTAAACCCTCATCATAACAAGGGATTCCTAAGTATGAAAGACAAATAAATGTTAAATAAGAGACAGCAATTTAAAGAAGCTGAAAATTGTAAACAATCTCAAACTGGTTTATGGATCTTATCTGCAGAGGTTATGTAGAAAAGAGAGAGTTTAATAATCAATCAGATCCTTGGTTTCTCCGCATGGTCCTTCGAAATGAAAACTAGTGTCTCCCATTTCATTGGAAAAGTATTCTTCTTGGTAGTAACGAAATCATGGGAAAAAGCAAAAAGAAACGAGAAAGTTGAAGTCAAATGTGTTTAAAGGTTATACATCTAAAATGTGGGTTTCACACTAATAACTAAGACAGCTAAAGTCCAAATCCTGTTGTTAACATCTATGTTTAAAATCGACATGGAATACTTCAAATCTTTTACTACAAAAATTTCAACAATCAGAAAACTAGTCTGTTATGAATGTCCTAATTTTAGTTCACTTCCCTATGCAAGTATGCCAAAAAAGCATCTGATCTTGGCAATATATTTTGATTTCCAATCCTTGAAAGAATATCTAGACAATAAATACAATATTGATATAGACACTACCTAGCATCTCTTTTTTCAATGGTCCACAAGACCAAGTACTTTGACACGAACAACATCATACCAAAGTGACGATCCGTAAAGGGTATTGTCTCTAATAAGTAGTATTAAGGCAGTTCCCCTTGACTTGAAAAAATTTGTGAGCCTCAGAGTGTATGATATGGTCATAATGAAAATGTGTAGTTGGCCTGATGAAATGCTCCAGTGAAGGATGCTTATGGAAGTGTTTCGGTGTGAAGTGGTTAAGAAATGTGCTCATGACTGAGCATATGAAGTGCTCTGGGGAGGCGTGCTTTGGATGGATCTGTGGTTGAACTTTCCGCTGGGTTCAAGTGTAATTCAGAAGGATTTGTGGTTGAGCTTTAGCATGCTCAAGTGGTTTAACTTGGATGGATAAGTATTCATTTAGGAGATCTTTCAATGGTAGTACTTTGTTTGATAGGAGGATTAGTGAAAATATAAATGAAACAGTAGTCCCACATTAGTTAATTAAGAGGTAATACGATAACCATCTCTATTTGTAGGCCAACACGACAGAGCACAAAAACACAACATAATTTTGAGAATGTTGGAACAATTTTCAGTGAGGAAAGCAATAGGCCAAGTGAAGTTAAGTAGAGGGAGTATGCATGGGTGATAAGACAGGAAATGTAGGTGAAGAAACGAGGGGAGGATGGAGAATTGAAGGCATTTCAAGTTGCATGTTGCCCCCATTATTAAGAAAGCGTAAGCATCTCTCTCAAAATTAATTGACTATAAGTAGAATAGTCCACCTTGTCGATAAATGATGAGATCCTCAACCTCCATTACTTATTTACATCTTAATTAATTTCCAACACATACAAATCCAACATAGTTGAAAACAGAGCAATTTAGAGCATTGAAAGGGGCGGAACCCCATAAACCCATCAAACAAATAAAACACAGAAATGAATACAAAAACAAGGCACAAAAGGAAACTAACAGAAACGCATTTTTCATACCTGAATTTCTCCACAACCTGATCGCTCCACTATTTCTTTTAACAGATGCAAATGCAGCCCGCAAGGTTAGGGAGAAAAGAATTTAAGCTGCCTCTGAATATGAACCAACGCCGAGTAAAGGAGATTCTGTAGTAGTCATATATATATTTTACAAATTTTGGATAAATCATTAAACATTGAAGCTAAAGTAGTCAAGGCTCGTGGAATTGGAGGGCTAGAAAAAGCTGAAGCAAACCGCTAAAATAGGAAATATTTGCTTCATGCAACCATACACGTGTTAAGTGAATTTGAGATATTGATTTTGAGATGGTTACTTTAGTTATTCATTGCTTACCTCTTGTAAACCAATTGTGAGCTGTTATGTAAAAGAATGAATAAGAGAGTTACTTTACTCTCTAATTTTCTTTCAAACCCTAAACGCTTCAAAGTTCTTCTTCTTCTTCTACTGGAAACATAAGTAATCAATCATGATCAACACCTTGCAAACTCTTGATATTATACAAGAATATAATCTCCTCATTTTAATAACTATTTTTTACCCTATATATGAAATTGGCCGTAAGGGCTCTATATTATATTAATTTCTAAGTTCCATCCAATGAGCCTTTAATTTGGTCGTATATGTTGAACTTTGAATTTCAAGAGTGAGTTTCCTAGTTGTTATGCAAAATCAATCGTGCCATATGAACTTCAAATAAAAAATCCCATTTTCAAAGGTCACTTTCATCATGTCTTGTTGTCAAATTACTTTTGTTGTAATTCTTTTGTCTTTATATACATCTTTTTATCTGGTATGTCATCAGCTTTGAATTCTTCATGTTTAGAAATCAAAGAGCTTATTAACTACAGTGCTCTAAATGTCATGTGTTTGGTTAGTATAAGTTACAAAAATTATATGTGTAATTTGCAAATTAGGGTTAGAGGTATGTACAAGTTAGATTATTGCTATTAAGATAATTAACTTGGTATATATTAACTCCATTATGATTAGGAACTAATTTGAACTCTTCTCTTCACATCAAAATGCCAGTAGCCGTACATTCCCTCTAGAGCTACTCGTCAATTAACATTTGATTATTGTACATGCAAGACACCAATTTTCAGCTTTATCCTTTTGGTTTAGTGGGCTGCATTGAATTTGCATACCATTACTTTTGGTTACTCTTACCTTTTTTCTGTCTAAACCATCTTTCTTAAACACTCTTTTGTTCCTACCCAAAGTGTGTTGCTATTGATCAATTTGTCTTCTCTATTTCAAAAATTCTACATATATATTGTCATTTGTATGTGTTCGCGGAACAAACTCAATTGTCAAAGGAGAACATAGCTCAATCTATATTAGAGAGATATATTAGCAT
>JBBMEG010000001.1:4420176-4440299 GCA_037832605.1 Cyclanthera cordifolia | reverse complement strand
GATAGAGGTTGCACCTGTTGTGCCACCCGCTCTGCCATTTTGGTTCGACTGACTTGCTCGCTGGGTTAGAGCAAGTGCCGCACAGTTGCCATTCCGCTGCCTCTGAAGTGCGACTGTGACACACTGCACTCATTATTGTAGGCCTAACATTTTCGTTGCTAGTTTTGTGTGTGCTTTCAACAATATTTGACTTTTATGGTTGTTAGTTATAGAAGTGTGACGTGTCCCCTTGCAATTATTAAGCAATGAAATTGGTTTGTATGGTGATTCCCTCATTCCCATTCTTGTGATGAATGGATTCATGAACTTTTTTCTTCCTTTAGTGCATCATGCTTATTATGGAAATGCATGGTTCCCGTTTTTCTGCTACTTGCTTTGTTTTATCATTGCTGGCAGTAACTTCAGTTGTGGTACTTGTATGTTACACAGGTAACTTCTTCAGGATACGCAGTGCATTTGCATTTGGAGCTAAACGACTGGCAAGATTGTTCGAATGTCCCAGAGAAGATATCCTCCTAGAATTTAATCAATTTTTTCTCAACACATGGGAGAGACATGGCAGTGGCCAACGTCCCGATGTTCCCAAGACTGACTTGAAGTCCTTGAGATTATCAAGTTCAGAGCACTCACATGGCTCTGAGAATCTCAAAAATAAGTCGAACAGCAAAAAAAAAGATAATTCATCTGGTCGGGAAACCCAAGATGTTGGGTCCCGTGGCTCTCATAATGAGAATTCATCTGTTCGTCAAGTTAGCTCTCCTTTGGAAAGTGCATCTAGAAGTGACACTTCTACAGCTTCTCGTAATATAGCACAAAGCAATATAGCACAAAGAAGTTCTGGCAATCCAAATCATGTGACTGATGTACACGGAAGGTTTCCGTTCGCAAGGACTCGTTCTAGCCCAGAGCTTACTGACACATACAGTGAAGTTTCATCTCCATCAAGGCGTTACAGAACAGATACCATCAGAAGGAAAAACCCAGAAAATGTGGAAAACTACTTGAGGTCTGCAACTGGCTATTCCTCTACTGATAGACATATTCCATCCCGTTCGAGCAATGATGCTTCTGGTGATTCCAACAGTGGTTCAAATAATTACCTGGACGAGTCTGTCCCAAGGTCTGTCGGTGAGGATCTTGCTTCTATATCTGGAACACTGGCGATGCATCAAGAGGAGCAAGATCTTATTAACTTGTTGGCTTCATCTATGGCCAATAATTTTAATGGACAGGTTCATCTGCCACTTAACTTGACTGGTCATCATCTACCTCGTCCATTACCTTCTGTTTTAGCTCCTATGGGCTATGCTCCAAGGAACATGGGAGGAATGGTTCCCTTGATTGAGACTCCTTGGGGCACGAATATGCATTTCCCACAAGGTTTTGTTTCTTCTCCATTGACTCATTATTTCCCAAGAAAAAGTTCAGAAGATGGCGTTGAGTCAGGCAATGAAAGTTTTAGTTCTGTAGAAGTGAATTCACGGGAGGGTGATCAAGACTTTTGGAGTGGGCAAGATAGAAGTTCTACTGCTGGGTTTGATCATGACAACGGGGGATTTGAAGGCCTTAATTTTGTTTCTTCATCTCTAAGGTTACCCATAAAAAAGTATCCAAAAGAGCTGGACTCGGATAGTTCTTGGGATGAGTTGTCTTCAAGAGCCTCAAAATCATCGAGGGAGAAACGGGGATGGAAATCAAATGCCTTCGAGCTGCCATCTTCTTATGGAAAAGGCAAAAATGTTTCTGAACATTCATCTACTGTGACTGGTGAGGATAACAGAGATTGGAATCGCCTACCTACCATGAGTACTGAATTGGCCGAAATAAGTGGTGGACCTCAGTCGGTGCACACCGGAAGGCATCAAATAACTGGACTCGAACCACCGCATTCAGCTGGGTCAGATCCACTAATACCTCTTGCTCCTGTGCTCTTTGGCCCAGGTTCTAGACAAAGAACTGTTGATAATTCTGGGGTGGTTCCTTTTGCCTTCTATCCTACTGGGCCGCCTGTTCCGTTTTTTACAATGCTTCAAGTATATAATATTCCGTCGGAGACAGGAACTTCAGATGCTTCAACTAGTAATTTCAGCGAGGAGGAATCCTTGGATAATGCAGATTCTTCAAGGAATGCTGATTCGTCTGAAGGATGTAATAAGCCTGATGTTTTAACTATCACCAACCCTACGAGTGGGTCTTCCTTTATTGAATGTTTAGAACCCAAACCTGACATTCTCGATAGTGATTTTGCTAGTCATTGGCAAAATTTGCAATATGCGCGGCTTTGCCAAAATTCCTCCCAGCATCCTTCACCCATAGTCGTACCTCCTGCCTACCTACAGGGCCATTTTCCGTGGGATGGTCCCGGAAGACCTCTTTCAGGCAATATGAATGTATTTTCTCTGGGTTATGGGTCTCGTTTAGTCCCGGTTGCTCCTCTCCAGTCTGTTTCTAATCGGCCTAATGTATATCAGCATTACATCGATGAAATGCCGAGACATCGCAGTGGGACTGGAACATATTTGCCGTCTCCTGTAAGTGACCGCTCCACCCTTATTTAATGATTTGCTTGGTTCAGCTGTGTGCTATATTTGATTGAACACAATTGCTAAATCTTTGTCCAACACTTGGATATTAAACTCCTATCTTGCGACTTATTTATCTTTTTTCTGATATAATGTACCTACACATGGTAATGTTAACCACACAAATTTATGGTTTTCGGTATTTACTAACAAAATAATAATTCTGCATGTAACTAATTTATCTTTATTTACTTTTTCAACTTTTCTGGAGTTTCCCTGAACAGACTTATTTAGCTGCGTTTTAGCACACAATCTCGTCAACACCCCTTACACCAGTTTCATCCAGTACACTTACCCCATTTCTTTCATATTATTTTAATTCAAAAGAATTTTATTTAGTAATGAACTGTGAAGGGAACTTCAATCGTTGTTTCTTTGTTTCATGTTTTTCTTTTGTTGCCCTATCAAAACGTTCTCTGGTTGGATATTTCTGCATTTTTGTTCCAATACAATATTTTTCGTTTATTTCTGCATTTCTCCGGTGGTTCCTTTTTAACATGCCTAGCATGCTATAATTCCTTCTTGAGATTTTTACTCTGCTTTTTTTAGAAGGCGGCTTCAGCACGTGAACGGCATTCTTCTAGCCTTTCTTCAAATGCTAGACGAGGAAATTACATCTTCGATAGAAGTGACAGTCAAGTCGAAAGAGATGGTAACTGGAACATCAATTCAAAACCACGTGGTGGTCGCCGTGGCCAAGTCAACAAGCCAAATTCCAGGTTAGACCGCTTGTCTTCAACCGACAATCGAGCTGAAAGAGGATGGAGCTCTCACAGACATGATTCCATTCCCCACCCTTCCCAGAATGGTCCGTACCGAACAAACTCAGCCCAGCAGCAGGGTGGTTCTACTAGTATGGCTTATGGCAGCATGTATCCGCTATCAGGCATGAATCCTGGCTTGGCATCTTCTAATGGGCCTTCCATGCCTTCTGTTGTGATGCTTTATTCGTTGGATCAGAATGGCGGGTATGGCTCACCTACCGAGCAGCAGCTCGAGTTTGGATCGGTTGGACCTCCTCTAGGTTTTGCTAATCTAAACGAAGTGTCACAAATAAATGAGGGAGGCAGAATGAGTATTAGAGCATTTGAGGACCAAAGATTTCATGGTAGCTCGAATCAATGTACTCCCGAAGAACCTCCTTCACCTCGTCCACCGAGGTAGCCTTAGCTTATTATCCTTCACGACTGAACTATTTTCCAAGATAGGATAGCATCAGCCAAAACGTCGATATGCCACGACTGTCGAGCTGTGTCGATTGCATTCTTTGATTCTACTAGCAGCGAGCAGTATCCACCCTTTTATCTCCTATACGAGCAGCCATATCTACATTTGGGGATTCCATTATTTTGGCAAATAAATGTCGAAGATGAATCCGGTTGAGGCGAGGGTGTTTGAACCGAGGTGTAGTTGATAACGGCGACAGAAGAAGTTTCCATAGTTTGTATATTAAAGAGCAAAGTTGATCCCATTTAGAGGGACCGAAATTGGCAGTGAAGGAAGGAAGGGAGGTTTTTAGATACACTAAATAATGAAGTTAGAAATTAGAAATCATCTCAACACGATTTGTTTCCTTACAGTTCTGTCATAAAAACACATTACAACATTAGGTTTGCAAATTAAGAGTCTTCTTCTTCACTTTGTATTTTTCTTCTTATTTTACCAACTCTTTACTTCACACATTATTTTGACTTTGACAAGATAGCAATGACAGTAGCAGAAGCATTCATTCAACATTTTATTCTCATATGAGTTTGTTTTTTTTTTTTTTTTTGAAGTGCTCATTTGAGTCATGGAGCGGAAGAATTGCATCCGGTTCCTTTCCTGTGACAATTCTCTTTATTTGCAAATTGTATTATTGTGAGTGATTAAAAATAAGATGTTATTTTGAGTGATTATAAAAAATAAATTAAAGTATTAGATCGTTTGGATTAAATTTTTAAAGAGTGATTATATAAACTCATTTTAAAGCTTCATAAAAACGTCAAACAAAAACTCTTAGTAAGGGAGTTTGTTTAGTTTTTATTGAAGATCATACGAAAGAATAATTATTTTTAAAAATACTTATGGAAGTTTCGAATAATAATTTTTAAAAATACTTACGAAAGTTTTTGCAAGTCCAAGAAAATATTATTTAAACACAATTTTAATAATTTTTCATTTGAAATTTGGGTGAAAATATTATTTTAATCCCTAAAGTTGAGGTACTTTTTCTCATGTTAAGTATCATTGACATTTCAATAACATCTAATTTTAGTCATATCGAAAGGATAAGAGCTAGACTCAAAGATGAGACACTTGATAAACATTAGGGCGGCTTTCACTATGCGTTTTTGGACTTGATTTTTTCGAAACAACTCAGTTTGATAGTGAACCTAGTGGTTCTCTCGAACCGGTCTGGTTTATAGACCAAAGTCATTGGTTTATTTGAACCGGTCTTTTGTTTTAGGTTGGTTAGGTTATTTTTGTCGGTTCATTCCTTAGCGGAACTTATATTTATAAAAAGTTTCTTAGCCAGCTACTTGTTTGGTTTTGATGGAATCTCGTACCTCAGTAAATTATATGCTCTTAGGGTTATTCCTAAAAGTTTTTCAAAATTCAACATTTATTGAGATGAAGGTTAGTTGGTCTTCTTTTCTACAATTCTCAAATTCGTTACTAAGTAGGGTGTTAGTTTGAGCAGAGTTTGCTAACTAGTTATCTGTTTATATTTGGTATGTATGTCGGTATTTTGAATGTGGGACAATATGTAGTGTGCATTTGACCTAAAAAATCTTTGATCAAATCTTAATTTCATTTTCTTTAGACTGAATAACTTATTGAGTTTAATAAACTCGAATTTTATATTAAAAAGTGTAGAGTTCCTTATTAATAAACCGATGATAAGATGAGTAACACGTGTCTTTTAAATGTTAAGATATTTCTTTATTTTTTCAATGTAGGACAATGTTTGTTCAGACTTGAGTTATTGCTAGCTTGAGGGACTAATATAAGATATCATATTTTATTACAATAGATTCACTTATATATATATCTTTATGAATAATAAACTATATGTATAGTATTTTCAATAAATTTAAATTGTATTTTTCCAATAAAAAGATATTGAGTGAGTTTATATGGAATAATTGTAATTTAGTAAACTAGTTTTAATCTTCCTTTGAGTTCATAAATTAATTTTAATCTAATTGGTTGTGAAGATGCATACTATATATTTAATTCATTTAAACTAGATCTCACACATGTTATTAGTACATGTGGAGGAATTGTTAAGTAATTCACACATATTATTAGTACCGAAAGAATTGATAATGTGGCAGTTTCATTGTTCGATGTTAATCCAATTCAATACCAGTATCATGGATTTGATCTTTAAAATCAGTATTTGACTCTCAATTTATTTGAAAGCAGTAGTGCCCTCTATGTAGGGTTATTGGCCTAGTCGCAGTTGGGTTCATGTCATTCAATGCTTTATCAGGGTCTATTTTATTTTTCCAATTACATTATTTTGTTTTGTAAATTGTTTTGCACAAGATCTGCAATAAATATACCTTTTCCCATTCTGGAAAGACACTGATTATTGTAAGCATTTACAGTAGTGATTTACAAGATGATTACCAAGCTGAAAAGTGAGCCATCCATTGACACAAAGAAAGAGAAGAAATGGACTTATGCACCTGTCATAATCTCATTGGACAGCAAGGTATTATTATTATTATTATTGTCCAAACTTCCTTCGTAGCTCCATAACTCAGGATCAAGCAATGGCCATAACAATTTCCTCTGCTTTCTGACTTTGCCAAGTTCAAGGACACCATTCAAAGCCTTGAGGTAGAAACTTGAGTCATGGTCCCTTAAAATGCTGCCCTCTGACCCATAAGCTGTAGGGTCACTGAGTGTCTCAAGTGGATGAGGACAGTTTAGAAATGCCCTAAGAATGCCTTTCGAGTATCCATATTGTTTGCTGTCCAAACTATATAGGGCACTTCCTTCAGGGAGCATAGGATGAGGGGGAGATGACTTCTCATCAGGTTGCAAAATGTAAAGCTTACCCAATGGAGAGTACAGTAATTTCTGCATAAACACGAAGATAAAACGCTTCAGTACAACGACACAGATCAGTGATATTTTGTATAGTTTAACCTGAACTTCGAATGTAATGAAATTGTTTATTTTGATTGTTTGTTAAGTGCTTGTTTGCGTGAGGGTTTTGGTAAAGTGTTTAGATAGAGTAGTTATTAATTTTGTTTGGATGAAGAGTGTTTATGGAGTAGTGAAAAGTGTTAGTTGTTTTTTTGTATGATGTGACATTTATGAATATATTAAATACTTTTTTTTTAATGTTTGAATAAATAAAGTAAAAAAAAAACTATTTACAAAAGTAAAAAAAAAATGTTGTCCAAGTCAGCCGTATCGCTTGCCATGTCCTAGAATGATCCCCCTACTGCCTGACAAACGCTGCCGTAAAAAAAAAACTACTAAAACTACCACTTAAGTGCAAGTTCCAAACCCCTTTACAAAACTACTTAACGAACGCCTCCTCAGTTTTTGGGTTGATTGGTGGTTTAACATAATTCAACAGAAATATATCTTTACGCCAACAAATTTTACATTCTAAGATATCTTACACTTTTGTTGAGGCAAGAATGGGACCGAAATGATCCGCTCAAGCGCTTAAGTATTGCAGCGACATGGTTTGGATAGTTGCAGGAGAAGGCCCTCGGAACGATATCTCGATGCATAATGACGCAATGGATATCGTCGTCATCCAAACCTAATTCGCTTAGAATCTTGTGTCCACCACAGAACACAAATGGAGAACCAAAAGTGACCACTGGTTGAAGCATGGAAGGTTTGACAATCTCATTCTTCAGTAGCATCAAGTGTACCAAAAGAGAAAGACTGCCTCCAAGAGAATGGCCAGTAAACTGAAACTTTGCATGATTTCCATATCTCTTCAAATGGTCTATAATTTCTGGCATGAATTGGTTGTATATTCCCTTTGCTGCTTCATATATTCCTCTATGAACAAGCACATCTGTTCCCTAAAAAACACCATTTCTAATTATACAACTTCATTCAGTTTTCACTTTTATGACATAACAAATAATAGAATTTTATAATTTGATAATTAGGAATCTAAGCTTCGTCCCACTACAAATCCAGGAGCACCCATGCCTGTCCCAAGACTCGGACCCAAAAGACAATAAGAGATTTTGCAATTAAACTTACTGGAGGGTTACTTGAGACCTCCAAGAAAAAAACATACCTTAGAGACCCCAAGTCTCTGCCAAACAATAGAGGTTATTCAAGTTATTGCCTTACCTCAAATTTGGTAGGCTCGAAAAAAAGATTTGCTTGCCAAGAGGCCAAGGAATCCGATCCCTGTATATCAAAACAAACTAATTGGTTAAATAATAAGTTTGGCTGCTGAACTTAGCTATGTCTATTTCCCCTCCACAGTGTACTTGCTTCAAAAAGTTCTATCAGTACTATAACTTTTAAGGTTGTGTCTTATTTCTCTATATATTTTGAAAAGATTTTATTAGGTTCTTAAAACTTTCAATTTTGTGTCAAAGTAAATCAGTCGTTAACTTTGCAAGTTTGACACTTGAGTCTATGTGAAATCAACTCGTGACATAACCCTTCAAGAATAAAGTTTTTCTTTTAATATCCCATGAGTGATCAGACCAACTTACACGTGCCTCAACAATTCTCATAGGAAAAACTGTCTGACCTTATAACATTGGGTTGTCTAGTAAATCTGTAGAAAAATAATTCTTAGGTAGGTAATCACCATGAATTGAACACATAATCTCTTAAATCCTCAAAACCCTCCTTTGACCACAAGGCCAACCCATCATGTCAATCCTTTCATTTTTTTTTTATAGGAGACATAAGAACTTCATTGATAAAATGAAAGTTACAAGTCTATCAAGAAACATGAAGGTGGAGGGGAAGAAAAAGAGGGAGAGGGGCCAATAGACAAGGACCTGCAGAAAGTGTCAAGAGAGACACAAAGTACACAAAATCAGAAGATAAAGCCAAATACAATCTAACTGCAGAATGGATTTAAGATTGAACAAACAATATGTTCAAAATCAAAACCTAAAGTAGAAAGGACCATAATCAAAAGGTTCCTGAGCTCGATCCAAACCGATGAGAGGATGCTTTGTTGCTAGCATTGTCATATTGAATATTGCACAAACGTTCAATGCATACCTGATACCAAGGGAAGAGCTCCCTATTCAGAGCAAGGCTAAGGTCTTCCGGAAGGCCGATTCGACCAGTCAGAAATAGGAATTGATTTTCAGATCAGTCTTGAAGGAGAAGGATCAATTATCGATTGAGAAAGAGAATGAGAGAATCATGGTGGGCGACGGTCTAGAAGGAAATAGGGGAAATGTGCATGTAAATGAACATTTTAATCCTTCCATAATAAAGTCGGCATGTCATATGAATGTTAAACTAATGGAGTTCATAACAGAAGCCTACTTGACATAAAATTGAGAATTTAAGGACCTATAGTAATAAACATTTTAAATTTATAGGGACTAAAAATCTATTAGAAACAACTCTTAAAAGTGGGGGCAGCACCTGAATAATGAAGCATCGAGTGAAGGTGTCGGTATCATCACAAACAAACCATTCACAAGGAGAAGAGTGAAGAGATTGGAGATTCTTTGCAGTCTCCTGTTTCTGCATCTCCTCAGCAGCAACCACAGCAGTCATTGTTGAAGTTACAACATAAGCAGCCACCTCGGGATTGTAAGCACAAGACGAGCTCTCTCCCTTCTCTTGCAATTCGGAAGGATGCAAGGAAGGAATCTTGGCTCTCGAGTGAACATAAGATGCAGCGGTTGCAGCAATCTCATAGGCAACAGTTGTGGGAATTTTTTGTGTCCTCTTCAACTCCAAAGATTCACAAACATTGAAAGCCTCATCAGAAATACAAGTTGAATGCTGATCCAGCTTTTCCTCGATATTAATGGCTGCAGCATCTGCTTTCTTGCTCAAGGAGGATGTAACAAATTGCAGGCCATAGTATCTTTCCAAATCCTCTTTCTGTAATTAAACACTAAACTCGATGAATCTGAAACTTGTTCGACACATGCTAAATACTTTATTAAATAGTAACATAAAAAAACAATAATAGCGTTGGTTGATTCAATTAAATTTATTCTAACCTAATAGCTTAAACTTTTGGATTGATTAAAGATTTAATATGATTCATCATGGTATGAGAGCCCATTAAGGCCAAACACATATTTATACCAAAAAAAATTGAAACAGAGATCCAATTCAAGAACGACAAACCCAAAGAGGCACCATCTTGAGGGACATGTAAATGATCCCACATTAGAAAGGTGAAGAGACCTACAACTTTTAGAAGATAGGGAGATTACTCCTCTAATTATTGTGAACTGATTTTGAGACGGAGTCGTATGCTATCTAATATGATATCATAGTAAGAGGTCATGTTTCAAATTCATGCCAAATTATTTCATCCTCAAAAAATATTCGAGTCTACTTTGGACTTTTTCAAATTTCCTAATCCACGAGTGTTGATTCAATTAATAAAATATTTACTCTAACATATCAACTTAAACTTTGGATTGATTGAGATTTAATATGATTCAACAAATAGATTTTAAGCGTGAAATATTCATAATCTTTTTCAAGCATCAAAATGAATAAGCTTATCAACTTTAAATTCATTCTGCCATAAAAGTGATATATATTAATAGTTAAAATACTATTTTGGTCCATAGACATTGAGCTTTATTTCATTTTGGTCCCCGAATTATTAAAAGTTCAATTTTAGTCCCACAACTATTAAGTTTGTTCCATTTTGGTTCACGAACTTTCAATTTCGTTCCATTTTGATTCCTGAATTTTCAAATGTTCAATTTTAATCTTAGACTTTCTAAAAAATAATAATAATATTGGTCCTTATTTGAAAAGTTTTGTTAATTTTTCTTAAAAAACTATCATCCACCTTTATAAATTTTAGAAATATGTTTAACTTATTTTCTTTATTTGTATTAAAATTATTAACATTATTGAACCAATTTTAATTAATATTGACTTCAAATTTATCATAGGACCAATTTTAAACCTTTTTTTTTTTTGAAGTCTAGGAACTAAAATGGAACAAAAGTTCATGAACAAAAATGGAACAAAATTCAAAGTCTAGGGACCAAAATGGTGTTTTAGCTATATTAATATATATCTAGCAAAATAATGCAAATAGAGGAACAAGAGTTGAGTTCAACTGATATGATATGACCTAATAGGTAATACTGCTTTAATAATATTACTTCTCTTGCTGTTTCTTGGTGCAAGCAATCTCCCACTTTTCATGGCTATAGTCATGACACTCCTCATAATAGTTGAAGGAGATCCCTTTTGTAACATTTTGGAGTTCATACTGTAATTTCATATAATTAATGAAAATTTTTCTTTCTATTAAAACCAAGAGGTTACGAGTCCGAATTTCCTCACTCAAAATATTGTTGAATTAAAAAAGTACCTTTATTTCTGGTATAACGTACGCCATATTTGAGAGGAAAGCCAGCTGAGAAAACACCTTGGTATCAGTCAATGGTACTTTGACTAAAAATCTTGCAAATGCTTCAGTATCAAAACTAAAATCTCCTTCATCTTCAGAGTCATAATAATCCACTTCACAGCCACCATCATCTCCACAAAAGCTATCACCACTTACATCATGATCTTCATAAATTTCAATTCCTCCTTTTCGCTGCTTCTGCCAATGACTTCGAATCTGTAACAATCTCTCGATCCAATTCGCTCTCTTTGCCACAACCTCTTCACTACTAAGATCCTTGGAGTGCTCCTCCATGTCAAACAAAAAAGATTTGATTGAATTTGGAAGAATAGACCCTGAAAATTTCAAAGGAAAAATCCTCATTCCCATGGGGGGGTTGTTTTTTAGCTTTGGATGCGTTGAAGTAGCATGGATTTTGTTTGCAGAGTAACAAATATGGTTATCAGAATGAGATCTTCTCATGCACGCTCGTTCTCGAATGTCCTTGCTCGAATGCGAACGATGAAGCCTGTTATGTTCTTTGAATATGATGTCTTTCGTCGTAGAAGCAGCTAGAGAATTGCCAATAGCCACTGAAGTACAAGCCATCCTGAAACAACCGTCACTTGATGGACCAAAGAAACTATTTCTGTTTGTTAAAAGAAGCCATGTTAATAAGAGAGATGCAGTATTCAAGAAGCTGAAATTTTTAAACAACCTCAAACTGTTAATAATATATGTAGAGGTTACATAGAAATAAGAAAGAATATAATAATCAATAAGATCTTTGGTTTATTCATATGATACTCTTTTTTCTTTTTTGATATTTGTGAGTGTCCAAGCCAGCTTAGGCACACCTCGACTATTCTCACGGGAAATGCCGTTTGACCCTACAACATTTGGATGTCAAGGAAATCGGTAGGAAATTATTTCTTGGAGAGGTTAGGTGACTACTATCGATTGAACCATTACCTCTTAGTTACTTATGACACTTTTGGCCACCTAGGTCCATAGGGTACATAGAAATAGAATTGATAAATCCATTTAAGTGGAGTAGTATCTTCTTGTTAGTAACGAAAAAATATATATATATACGTTGGGGAAAAACGAACAAACAAAAAAAAATTGAACCCCTATCTGTTAAAAGTTTATACGTCTAATTTTGACTTTGTGTATATTAAGGAGGTGGTTAAATTAATCTGTAAAGTAGAAAAAGATAAGTGGGTTTCACACCAATATCTAAGACAGCTAAACTCCAAACCTGCTGATAACACCTATGTTCAAAATGTATCCATTTACAAAGATACCAAATGTAAAATTAACATAGAATACTTCAAATTTTTGACTAGCAATATTACACCTACCAGAAAACTAGAATGTTCTGAATATTCCTTTTGTTGTTCACTTTCCTATGCAAGAATGCGAAGGAAGCATCTGATTTTAGCAATATACTTCGATTATAAGGACTTGAAAGAATATATAGACATTACCTACACTAATAAGATAAAGCACAAAGACATGTATTAGTTGGGTGGATGGGGTAAAGAAATTTAGAACAATTCAGTGTTTTAAAAGGCTAAGGCGCACTAAGGTGCAATGTCATCTGAAAACTGTGCAAGACGCATAAAAAGATATGGGCTTATTTATTTATTTAAGGTGCACTATATATTAAAAAACACTAAAAATACTGTTGAATTATGTAAATCACCAATCAACCTAAAAGCTTAAGCTGATAGGTTAGGATAAGGAGGAAAACGACATGGCAAAAGTTCGAACTAAAGACCTCTTGCTCTGATACCATATTAAATTATGTAAACAACCAATTAACCTAAAAGCTTAAGCTGATAGGTTGGAGTAAATTTAATTATATCAACTAACAAATACTTTCCTGAAAGAAATGAAGTTTTAACCAAGAATAGTGTATAAAACATAAATAAGGTTCAACTATTAACCTTTGAACGACCAAGCTGAAAGACACATCTCATCACAACGCTTGTTAACAACTGATTGCATAGTTGATTATTCGGACCTTTCAATTCTTAGATGTGGATCTCGAAGTTGGACCTATGAATGGGGATATTCCTGAAACACACAAAGAAAATGGAAGTGATTGCCTTTGTTTGAGCTTCCAAATACAAAAGGTACATGAACAGTCATTTGATTCCCATCAAAGTTTGCATTGCAACAAGTGGATCAGGAGAATTAGTTAAGTGTCAGGAGAAATTGGTACAAGAAGATGTGACTACGCTTCTTGTCTTCTTGATAAAGAAATCCGCAGATAACTAATAAGAGATAAATCTCGTCCTTACATTGCATTTTAGGAGATTAGGAATATGCAACAACCAAGAGGTTTTCATAGAAGCAATCACCCTTGAAATGGTGTTGCGAAGAACTCACCAACGGTGGCATGGATGGAGAACTAGAAAGTGTGCGGCTAAAGAATTCATAAAAAGTGTGAACCTTGAGGAGAAAAAAAGAATGTTGTTGCTATCTTCATGAGTTGAAGAATTAAGTTAGTTTAGGTATTGCATCAGTTATCTCGCACTTCAAATGATTTAATAAGGAAATATTGGTTAAGAAAATAGTAAAATAACCTTTTTTACTTGAATATAAAATATATAAAACAAACACAACAGCCCCGAGGCACATGACACTCGCACGCCATTTAAGACACCGGAACAACCTTCTTACTCTCCAAAGAGAAAGCAGCTCAAGTACAGAGGATAATGAGCTTATGAATAGATGAACTTAAGAAACACAAGCAAACATTAATTATGCAGTTGAAGCAAACCGCGTTGGAATAACACTAGGAGTATTAGAAGACAATTTTCACTTTCAAAAGCAAAAGTAACAAGTTAAGCCCAAGGAATCTTGAAATCATACTAATAATTTCTACTTCTATCTATACTAAGATGTACAACTCATAAGGCAAAGCACAAGGAAGTTCATTAATTATGTGGGCGGGGAACATAGCTTGTAAACATATTTTTCACTCTCAAAAGTGAAAGTAGCTCAAGTTAAGTACACGGGAATTTGACATCCAAATGTTATGAGATCATATCACATGTCCTGTTAAAATAGTGAATGTGCGTATAAGTTGATCCAGACACTTTTGGTTATGGATAAGAGTGATTTCGGCGCGGTTTTTGTCGGTTTTGTGCTAAATTGACAACCGAACCAATATCTTCGGTTTTTCAATAATTGAGTCCAAAATAATGTCCAATAAAGGAAAAAACTATTGGTTCAATTTTTATTTGGTCCGGTTCAGTTTTGATATCAATAAGAATTTTATTTTTTTTTTCAATATTTTTTGTCTGGTTTTCAATTTGGCTTTTGATTTGATTCTAAATATTTTTATTTTATTAATTAAAAACGATATTTTCCATAAATATCACAATATTTACAATGTTTTTGTTTCATATTTCACATTTAAATAACCAAATATAAATACCAATATGTTAGTTGAGATAAATATCATATAATTAAATTTACTTCAACGTATCATCTTGGTTGATTGGTGATTTACATAATTCAACATGGTATCAGAGTAAGAGGTCATGAATTAGAGTCCACTTGTAAAATATTTCTAAAACTTTTGGTTTTATAAAATATCAAATCGAATGATCTAATATTATTCTAAAAAAGCAAACTGATCAATTAGATTGATTTGGTTTGGTTCAGTTGGGTAGGTTTCAATTTTTCAAATCACCCCTAGTTGGATATCAAAAACAAAGGGGGAGGAGTGAACCATTAAAACGTTTCAAATCTGAATCAATTAGCAGTAGACCCCACTACTCCTCTCGAAACTATCGATCCGAATTAATTTCCAACGCTTACAATACCGACATTGTTGAAAACAGAGCTTAAACGAGAAGAAAAGCCTCAAAACCCCCAATTTAGACAATTCAAATCGATGATACCAAAGCAACGCAGCCCCATAAATCCATTAAACAAACAAACAAACAAACACACAAACGAGTTCATAAAATTCACATAAATTAAAAAAAAAAAAACAAGCGAAAAAAAGAAATGAACAAGAGATTGGAATGCAACACATTTTTCATACCTCGATTTCTCGAGAATCTGATCGTTCCACCATTAATGCAAATGCAGAAGAAAATGCTGCCAACCAATTTAGAGAAACGAAGAATTTCAGATGGCTGTGAAAAGGAACAGAAATTGAACGAATGAATTATGAAGCTGAATAGAGCAGCTTCTAAGGATCGCCGTTTCAGAGACCGTTTTCATGATGTCGACAGAGAAAAATGCTTTATATTTTAGCGGTTGCTGTAATTTTTTTTTTTTTTTTTTTTTTTTTTGGGCTCTGAGAATGTTATATAGAGACTGGAGTGAAGAAGACTGAGCCATTAGAGAAATTCTTCATTCAACATTTCTTTTTGTAAAATTACAATTTTAGTCATTGTACTTTTCTTTCTTAAAAAAAATCTAAATTATTGATTTTGTGTTAACATAATTTTCTAACTTTAAAAATTTTCAAATTTTTTAAAAGCTTTTGAATCAATTACTATTGTGTTAAAGATTTTTCACGTCTTCTTTATGTATTATTGTCTTTTTCTTTTTTCTTTTTTAATTCGTGAAATCTTGAGTAATTACAAGAGGGCATCGATCGAGTCAGGTTATCAATAACAAGTATTTCATACAAATAAGTAAGAATGTGAAAGTTGTTGTGATAAAGGCCTTGAAAAGGGGATTGGGGGTTAGTCGAAGCTCTTGGGCTTTCTTGGGGGATGTCGTCTATGATAGATAGATACAAAGGAGCAGTGTTTAACAAATTGGAGATGTAATGAGCACCAACCTTTAGAATTGGAAAGAGAATATTCTTTTCGGAAAGGAAGTTATCATCAAGATAGTAGTTCAAGTTATCATGACTTACACAATGAGATGCTTCAGACTCCCATAAAAGTTATGTGAGGGGACTAGTAGTGCCTAGTAGTGTCTGTGCTCGATTCTGGTGGGGCTCGAGAGATGACAAGCAAAGAACTCATTGGAGAATTTGGAAGAGTTTGTGCAAGAATAAGGAAGGGGAGGCCTCAAATTCATATATATTGTTTGTTTCGACAAGGCTATGCTAGTGAAGGCTAGCTAGCTGGTAAATCCTTAAAAACGTTGAAAGTTTGCTGGCAAGAGTCCTTAAGGTGAAGTGTAATAAATTTGGCAACTTTTTGAACTCCTCGCCCTGTAAATGGTCTTTTTTTGCTTGTAGAAGCATTGTTACAACCCATCATTGTTTTTTTAATCATTGGTATGGAGTAAATTAATTTTGAACTTAGGTTACTTTTATAAAACTGAAAACCTTGACTAGAGCAGCTAGTTGATAACCATGCAGTCATTGACTTCTAATAAGAGGTCCAAAATAAGTATAAACGAAAGAATAAAATTAACCTTAGTCTTCCTTCTTTCTTGAGCTTCCAGTTTAGATGGTACAGGTTTAAAGACTATCTTTGTTATATTAATTGAGGTAGCACCTTTTAATCTATTAGCAATTATCTTTGACACTATCTTAACAACATTGCATAAGCTTATAGGAGGTAATCAGAGACAACATGTGAATTCTTTATATCTTTAGTATGAGAGCAATATAGGAATGATTGAAAAACCTGTCTGATAAGTTCTCATTCATGATATATAAGTATGTACGGATTGCTGATTCCTTTATAATGTCTCAATATCATTGAAAGAATAGAGCTGGTAAACCATTAGAAGCAGGTGCTTTCATAGGGTGCATTTAGAATAAAGTCTCATATATCTTTTTCTTTGTATAAGGTTGAGAAAGTATCATTGTCATACCATTGAATATATCGATATGAAAATGCAGCCTATCGAGTCCACCATATTCGTTTCCTTTGGATTTTTAGATTTAAATAAAGATTGAAAAGATCTCAAGACTTGTGCCTAAATTGTTAAATCGTCATATAGTCAAACTCCGCCATTTACACTTAGAAGTTAAGTAATGGAGTTTTGTTGCCTACGTAGAGTATGGAATCATCTTGAGTTCTTATCACCCCCATTTCAGTCAGTTCTCACACAAGCTCATAAGCTTTGTTAAGTTTTGTTTCGAATGTTGTAATCATCTCGAAATTAGGTTTCTTAATCTAATTTGTTTATGTTTTTAATCTTTTAACTTCAACAAAGAGGCCTTTGTTTTTTGTTTATGTTCCAAAGGACCCAAGACATTATGTAATTGAGTGAGGATGTGCAACAAAAGAATATGACCTCTTCCCTAGGATCAACATTCCAAGTATATTGAATAAGCTCCTAACAACACTCATCTTGATCCAATACTCCTCAAACTTAAAATGTTAATGTATTTTAGAAACTTGTTGAAGTTGTTTCAAGCCCTCAAGGCGTTTGTTTGCAAAATTGCGGAGTGGCTAGAAATGAAGGGTTATTTTGGATGGTTAATAAAGAAGAAAGTATAATAATAACTCGTTTGGATGTATCTGATTTGTATAGAGCGATTATAAAAACTCATTTTCAATAACTTCGTAAAAGCTCCAGACAAACACCTCATATATATATATATATATATACATATATATATATATATATATATATATATATATGTCACTTTTAAATTAAAAAATATTTAACCTATTTGTATTATATAAAAATGATTTTTAAGTACCAATTTTTCAACCGAACTAATGTCTCATAAAATATAAAATTATTGGTTATCCTTTTATTTAGTTCGATTTTTTTAATTAGAATTTGATTTTTTTTTTTTTTTGTCTTGATTTTAATTTGACTTTTAATTTTGATTTTAAGGATTTTTATTTTAAAAATGATTGATTATTTTCAGTATTTAAAAATAAGTGATTATTTCCAGCATTTAAAAATAAGTGATTATTTTCGGTGATTAGAAATGACTGATTAGTTTGAGACATATTACAATAGATGGTTTGAATATTTATGTATTTAAAGATAAATTGTTAAAATCTTTCTTTTTTTTTTTTAATTACACGTTCATACTAGGAAACTACACACCGTACCCCTTAG
This sequence comes from Cyclanthera cordifolia, assembly GCA_037832605.1. Taxonomy (NCBI): domain Eukaryota; kingdom Viridiplantae; phylum Streptophyta; class Magnoliopsida; order Cucurbitales; family Cucurbitaceae; genus Cyclanthera; species Cyclanthera cordifolia. Next base: position 4,422,149 of record JBBMEG010000001.1, on the reverse strand, counting down.
TTTTTCTACCGACTAAGTTAAAAGGTTCAATTTTTTTTGATAACCACCGTTTGATTTTTTGTTTTTGGTTTTTGAAATTTAAATGTATATTTATCTAAATTCTCTACACATATTTCATCTTTTGTTTAAATATATGAATCCTAACCAAATTTCATAAAGCAAAACAAGTATTTGGAAACTATTTTTTTCAGCTTTGAAATTGTGATTTATTTTTAAAAACACAAATAAGATGAAAATCATTTATTGAAATAATAGCTGTAGGCTTAAATTTCAAAAAAACAAAATAATTGTCAAACTAGAATTTAATTTTTTAATTTTTTTATGAAAAAAAAAAAAAAAGTGTATGAGTTATGTAATAAGTGTATAGCTGTCTAAGAAAAGCTGAAGCAACGCAGCAAAGAAAAGGAAATGTGGAGAGTGGTGGCATTTATTCCCTCCATGCAACCACACATTTGTGGCCCTTTTCATGCAAACCTCATTTATACCTTGTCTATTACTATTTTGACCTTCATACTTTTTTTTCGGACAATTAAAAAAAATATATATATATATATATATATTTATTTATTTTTTTTAATTTATAGTGTAGTTTATCAAAATCAAATAGGTTTACCATCAACCCTTCTCTACTTTTATATTTGGTTTTTTTTTTTAAATTTAATTTAAAGTATTCCTTTCATTTATATATTTAAATTTATAATTTATTAAGTAATCATCTTAATGAATGAATGTTACAATTCGAAGATTAAATTGAGCTTATTTGTATTTAATTTTAATCTATGTTTCTTTTCTTTTTTCATGTTCATGAATGTTGAAACACACATCTCAATTATTAGGACGGGATTTCATCTCTTAAATTATTGTTTAGTTAAAGAGAATGGTCGGATAAGAGATTACGTAATACTTGTAGAAAGTTTAAATAATTAATGCCCAATCTCAATTTAGTAAAATTATTAAATAATTAATTATATTAAAATGGATAAGTACTCTATCATGCAGTTCAACACCACGTCACATGTTCGATTTTGAGAATCAGTATTCTTTGATTTTTAATTATTGTTTACTTTTAATTACGTCGAGTTCGATACTGGGTAATCAATATCTCTAAACCCCTAGATGTCCAGTCAACTGCTGCGCCTCAACGCATTTCGGGGAGAACCAGCTAGCTCTGGGTTCGAGTGGCATTTCACCCCTAACCACAACTCATCCGTTGATTCTTCAAGTATATCAGTTGGTTCGGACCTCCACTTAGTTTCACACAAGCTTCATCCTGGTCCATAAGCAGTGACAATTGCGCCCCATGAAGACTCGCTTTCGCTACGGCTCCGGTGGGTTCCCTTAACCAAGCCAATGCCTATGAGTCGTCGACTCATTCTTCAACAGGCACGCGGTCAGAGTTCTGGTCTCCTCCCACTGCTTGGAACTCTCATTTATTTAGGAGGCACGGTGTCTTCTAGGATTTGCGGTCCCCTCCCACTAAAAAAACTCAAACAAACAAGATCTAAAATATTTAATTTATCTTTATTTTAAAGAAAAAATCTAAAAAATTACCGTTGATTTATTTTCAAAAGACTATGATGTTTAAAATTATAACAAAAATTTGGAAATGTTACTCTCTTCGAAATTTCAAAGCCGTGAACAGTAAATATGGTGTACACTGTAAAGACCTAGGTTTTCAAAGAATAAAACCAAAGACCTTACTTAACTCCAAATGCATGAAAATCAATTACAAAACCAATTTAACTCATAAACCAACATGCATTAAATGAAAACTGTTTTTCTGTTGGATCCCAAATCATTTAAATAAGCAATAAATTTCAGTTATACAAAATTTGCGGAATTCAAAACATGCTAGGACTTTTCCTAGACTCTAGTGCAACGTCCCCCATAGTCAAGCAGCAGCCTGGTCAACATCCTGGTCCAAGTACCTGGAGGAAATCTACATTGGAAAGGATGAGTCGTGAAACTCAGTA
>JBBMEG010000001.1:4407239-4420076 GCA_037832605.1 Cyclanthera cordifolia | reverse complement strand
ACCACAATCAACAAGCTCAATCAACGTGCATACATGCTATTACACCACAAACCACGAGAAGGGGTAAGGGTTCCTTAACTGGCCGAATTCTAAGCTCCTTAGCTCCAAAACCCTGAAGGTGGCAATTAAAAATAGCCCTAACTAATAAATGGGTTTGAATTAGCACTTATGACCATAAAAATGAACAGTACCATGAAATCAGGAGACCCATTTCTCGAGTCTCAACTCAATCAAACTCATGACCTAAATGTCATTAATACGTTAAAAACATTAATTGATTAATTAAGTTCTCACCCCACGAGGTCTCACAATTAAAGAATTTAATAGGAAAGGTTTTGGCTTTTAACAGATTTGATCGCCAACAAAAATGGCAAAAAGCCACAGGTTTAAATATAGAACGCTTCAACATATAACAGAGTTTCATTTAACCAATTTGATCATGACCAACAAAATGGCAAAAGGCCTATAGATAAATAATTAACGGTTTCATTTAATCGATTTGATCATGACCAACAAAATGACAAAAGGGCTGATAAATAATTAACGGGTTTCATTTAATCATTTGATCATGACCAACAAAATGTCAAAAGCCTACTGATAAATAATTAACCGGTTTCATTTAATCGATTTGATCATGACCAACAAAATGGTAAAAGGCCTACTGATAAATAATTAACCAGTTTAAGATTTGATCATCACCAACAAAATGTCGGTTTACGATTTGATCATGACCAACAAAATGGTAAAAGGCCTACCGATAAATAATTAACCGGTTTACGATTTGATCATGACCAACAAAATGGTAAAAGGTCTACCGATAAATAATCCTGAAAATTCATATAATGTTCTAATCTCAACAATAGCCCATAAATATAACTCAGTGAAATTTCAACCAGATCTAAAATCATAGGCCAAAACTCAATAAATCATCCATTTACCTACAAAAATTACCTAGTCTCACAGCTTTGGTGCTTTGGCTTTGCACAGCATAAATCAAAACTGCTGGCTTTGGTTTGCACAAAATAGAGGGGCGACAGTTTTTCTCGTGAACGAAAAAGAAAGTAGGAGCGAACATTTATCGATAATGGGAGAGAAAATGTTAATTTTTCTTTATAAAAAAAAAAAATCATTAAATGATTTTACGACATTATTTAATTGGAATAAGATTAATCCAATTTAATCTATAAATAATATTATTTAATTAATTTTACCACCCTTAACAAATTTTCGAATAATAACCTTTAAATTTTGATTCGAAGCTTTGAAAACTTCAGGTTGTTACAATAATATATGCTGACCTCCATTTATACATAGTGAAATAAATTACCGTTGCATAGGTTGTATTGAAAATTTGAAATGATTAATTAAAGAAATAATTAGAGACATATTTAATGTGTGACTGCAATAATTAACATTAGCAGCGTGAAGTTAATGTTCTTTATATGTTTGATTATCATGTACATTTATGTTAATTACATGTAATTTTGTATTTAGTAGTTGATAGCGCTCCAAAAGAGCACGTAATTAGACTTAAATATGAACAAATTATATGAACTAAATTCTATTTTTTTTTTTTATCAATTTAACTTATTTAATATTCTTTTGTTTATATATATAAATAAATAAATATATATATATATATATATTTTTTTTTTTTTTTAAGGGAACATCTTTGTTCTCATCGACATGTTAGGTTCATAAGTGATCTATAGGATTTTGTTTCGGGTTAATCGAAGCTAACATATCATGGTGCATTGTGAAATTTTTTGCATATTTTTCTTATCTTGTTTTTTTTAATAACTTCAAAATTAATCAAATGTTTTCTCTTTTTTCTTTTTTAGAACAAAAATTGATAAAATCAATAAAAAAATATATTTTTAATTTAGTCTCTATATTTCAAAATTAAAAATTTTACTTTTGAATTTCAATAATGTTCAATTCTAGTCATTGAGATAACAAAAACATTAATAACATAATGTAAGGTTGCCTAAAACGATGATTAGACTAATTTTAAATACTAATATATTAATTAAATGATTGTTTTAATTTTAACGTAAATTTAATTTTTGAAAGAAAATAAATATAAAAGTTAACGAAAAAACATCATAATTAAAAGTGGGCATTATTAAAATGTAGAACAAAAATGTTCACTTTTAAAACATATAGCCTAAACGAGTAGACTCCCAAACGTGAGGAACAAAAAAAAAAAAAAAAAAAAAAGTTAGTTATCCCTAAAACATATAAATAATATATACACACGCTCACAAACGTGTGTGACATTATTTTTTGTAGTTTCTTTTAAGTACATAATTAGAAGTTGAAATTGAGAGGGATTTGTGCCGATTTCATTGGTTGATATCCAATTCAACATTAGCATCATGAGTTTGATTCTGTAAATCATACATATTTATACTTTGATTACGGTAAATTACTAGTTTATCCTTCTTATTTTTTTAACCCAAATTTCTTTCTTCTTCCTTGCTAGTTTCTTCCTCACTTTTCTTGCGATTTTCAGTTTTTCCTTGTGATTTCAGTCATCGATCGATTTTTCCATTCTTTTCGATTCCTCTTAACCACTTTTTCGAATCGATCTTAAGCGTCATCTCCTTGTGATTTCAAGAACCCTGAACTACTCGACGGAAATCCCTAAGAACGTTCGATTTCGTAGACGATAAGCATAACGAATCACTCTCGTCGGATAAATCTAGTGACTCCGTCCCGTCAAGGGGACGCAACAAAAATTTCATATCTCGATTTATTCCACCGCCTCCAACCGTTAAAAATCTCCCCACGTTGATGTAGAAAGAATCGGAGTTCTCGTTAACCATAACGACGATATAGAGAACCCCTAAAAATGTCCGAAAAGACAGCAGACTTGGATAATACGTATTTATAATATTACTGTATTTAGAGTATATTACGTATTTATAAAACACAATACAGTATTATAATATTACTGTATTTGTACATGTTATTATATTTATAATAAAGTAATATGTATTTATAAAAAAAATAATATTGTATTTATATAATATTTTTAGAGATCACCCTGGCTAGCCCTTATTAGTATTAGTAAGACTTTGGCTTTGCCTATCTAATCGACATCGTTTAATCGTTTCACTGTCATGATGGGAAAGTTGTGTAAACGGTCACTCTATAACGAGAAGGTATCAATCTCCACGGAGTGTATTAGATTAGTTGAGTGACTAGACTTAGTAGACTCTCTTTGATATCAAAGTGGCATTAATAATATTATATATACCAATAATAAACATTACACTATAATTATAAATAATAATGTATTTAATACTTATTAATAATTAATAATAAAGAGAATGTTGGTTCTGGTATTTGAATTTAGAATTTTTAATGTTTAAATTAATTTTGCTAATTTTTTTAAAAAAAATTGTAATATTTTGTGGTAAATGGTCTAATTTGTTTTTTCTCTTTTCTTTTATTTTTTACATTTTCTTGCACCAAATCCTAGGTTGAATTCATAGATTTAAAGAGATTTCTTGGGAAAAATAACCTAATCCATAGGGTAATAGACATATATTTTAGTCCTCAACCATTTGTAGTTAAAAAGTGTTGTAAGACTTAACTTGTAGAAATGAAACTTATAAATTAAATTTGTAGCATTTGGATAAGATCCATTGTTTCTACCCCATATCTTACCTTTTACTTTTCAAAACAAATCTACTTTACAACTGAATTTATTCCTTCTTATAAGGGAAATAATTAATTGAGTTACATAATTATTTTCTTTATTCATCCCTTTCATTACAATTAATTAGTACAACTTTATTATTATATAAAAATAATAATCAAAATTGTAAAAATAAAATAATATAATGGATTGAAGGAGAATTTTTAATCATTAATGCATTATTTAATATTCTATACTTGAAATTTTAATAGGACTATTTAAAATTTGGGGATGTGGCATATAAGTTTGTTGTGATATTTATTTTCTTTTAATGGTGTGGAGAGAGTGTGACAAAAAAATATATGCTTAGGATAAGTGAAACTTTGAATATAGCTTGTGCTCACAATTTGATCTTATTTAATTAAGAATTTATAGGAAATTGTCAATTAAGATCATAGCTCAACTAACAATATGATTCAAGATTTTATATTTGAAACTTATCTGTGACATTAATTTGTAGTTTTCATTAAATGATTCAATTTTTTTTTTGACATAAAATATCATTAATTATTAATAAAATATTAAAGTAGAAAATTTCAACAACAAAAAAAAAAATCAAAATTTTAACGACTTTATTAAAAAGAATTAATATATTTTTAATGTTTTTTAATTAAAAATTTTAAAAATTTAAAATTTTCTTGAGAAAACTACTATGATGTTGAAACGATCAATTAATTAACAAATATACACATTTAAAAAACGCATTAGTTTATGAATTTTCATTAAATTTATGAGAGGTAAGAAGTTATGCATGATCTCTCTTTTTTTGACATAAATATCATTAATTATTAATAAAACATTAAAGTAAAAAATTTCAAATGCTACAAGTAATCCAACAAAAAAAAATCAAAATTTTAACACTTTCGTTAAAAAGAATTATGATAAAGATATATATTTTAATGTTTTTTAATTCAATTTTTTATTTTAAAATTTACTTGAGAAAATTACTATGATATTGAAAAGACTCATCAATTATCAAATACACACATTTAAAAAAGTTATTAGTTTATAAATTTTTTATCATAAATTTATAAGAGGTAAAAAGTTGTGAATTTCTATAGTTCTAGACTTTTAGAGAGACAAAAGCTGAAAGACTAAATATTTTTGGATAATTTTACATTTTCACATATATGAAAATCTCTTAAAATTAACTTAAAGGGGTTAATTGCAACACTTTTCAAATTTTAGAGGAGGTGATTGCTCAAATTAAAAGTTTAAGGACTTAATTGCTACTAACATCATACTTTATGGGTGGTTGTGCAATTTTCCCTAATATTTATATCTTTGTTACTATCGCATTAATTGAAGTAGCAAACTAAATTAATAGATATTAAATAATTACTTGATTCAAATAATTATTAATAATAAAAGTATGGGTAATTTGGTCTATATGATTTGAAAAAAAAAAGGTTAAAATTTAACTTTTATAGTTTTAAAAACTAGAAAACAATCTGTTTGGTCTGGAAAAACTAGAATTTCGTTCATACAATTTAAAAATTTTGAATTCAGTCACTATATTTTGATAAAATCTAAGTCGTTATTTAGTCAAACTTTGTGAGATGATTAAAGCTCTATTTTTTAAACCGCGTTTACCTCTAAATCAGACTTTTTCATACTACTAGGGTGGGAATGAGAAGTTGTTTTCGGGTCTGAGAACTCTGCTGATTAGAAAAGGGAGTGAGGAAATAGTATGTTTCCCTCCTAACTATTGGTAAAGAAATTATGTACAAGTTAGTTATTTATGTCTCAATAAAGAGAATGTGAGATTAAGTAATTAATTGGAAATCAAAACGTATCATTCATCCATCAGAAGTTACATCTACGTACTTAATTTACCTAGGCTTTACGAACAACATGTTGACTATTTTTTTTAATTTTTATCAAATCATATGCAGTAATATGCACTAAATTCTAGTTTCCTTCAAATCATATGGACTAAATTCTAAATTTTTAGTTCATATAAACTAAACTCTAACTTTTATCAAATCATACCCCCAAAGTTTTAATTTACTTTTAAGTATTTTTAAATCCAATAGACCAAAATTGGAGAATCTATCCAATTCCAAAAATATTCAAGATGATGAGAACCAAAGTATCTTTTCTTTTTATTTTATTTTTTTATATTTTTCCTTTTTTTTTCATCAAGTTATGAGAGAAACCAATATATATATATATATATATATTTTTTTTTTTTTTTTTTTTTTTTTTTTTTTTTTTTTTTTGTCCGAGAGAGGTAGTGCAGTTGGTTGAACCTTTGAGCTCTCAAGGTATGCCCCCTCTCTCTCTTAGGTTCGAGACCTACTTGTGACATTAAGTTGTAGTCTCATTCCTTTGATGTTAGGTGTGATTAGTCCGTGGGTATAGTGCGAATATCTATTTCAAAAAAAAAAAAAAAAATATATATATATATATACATATATATTTTTTTTTTTCTTTTTTTTTTTTTTTTGGTAAAGAAAAATTGCATAAATAATGTAAAAAAGAATTGCATAAATTGAAAATCACTTCAATGATTTGGACTAAGGTTGGGATATAAACCATACAAATAGTGTAAAGAGGAATCATTGATGGATTGGAGAAAATATAGATAAGGAGGAGCTTCTAGCCAACTTTTAAATGAAGTAGACAAATGAAACAATTGAAATCATGACCAAAAAAATTATGACAATATGCAATTTAATTTATTTTATTTTATTTTTCAATTAAATTTAAAACTACTCCTAATTAAATTAAAATATATTTCTAATATATAGATGTAATTGAGCAAAAATATGTAGTAGTTGCATGAAGATTGTTGGCCACCCAATTTGCTTGCCTTCAAATAAAATTGAATCATTTTATATTTGGTCAAGCCTTATATTTTTCAATTAAAATGTTCCAACCCTTTATTAAAAATAATACTATTATTATTTACCATTTCCAACATAATTAGATACTTTTTTAAAAAATCAAAACTACAACTAATTACTTAACATTCATAATCATTTGATTTTACATTTTTTATTTTTTAAATTTAAATTTGTATTTACCTAATTTTCTATGTATGTTTCATTTCTTTCAGGTAAGCATTGGAATTTTAACTAAATTTCATAGACCAAACAAGTATTCAGAAGTTTTTTTTTTTTTTTAATTTTGATTTGATTTTTAACAACACAAATAAGATGTAGATATAAAAAATCATGAAAATTATTTATTGAAGTAATAATTACAGACTTCGGGTTTAAAAACTAAAAATCAAAATCAAAATAATTATCAAAATTTACATTTTTGGTCATTTTTTATATTTTCAAAATAATATTTACAAAGTTTTCAAATATATATATATATATATTTATTATTTTTTTTTTTTAATTTATAATAAAATCTTTATATTGTTTGGATGGGGGTGTCAATGTCTTAACCAATTTAGCTTTTGATATTCTTTTATTTTAGATTTTACTTGATTTGAAGTTTCATTGGACATGGTCATATAAGTTAGAAAGACACTTGTCTTGTGACAACAAGTACACGTGGCAAAAAGTGAACTATAGAAGAGGGAAATGAGATTGTGACTTGTCTTTTTTGTTATTGGATAACTCCTAATAAAATAAATACAACACCATAATAATTATTTTTAGAAATGGGTGTTTGGATGATTAATATCATCAAAAGTTATTTTGAGTGAATAGACATCGAGATTGTTGTAATAATTTGTTTTGATGAAGATTTTGTATAAGAATTGTAGGTAATAGCTTTTTTGAATGTTGATTGTCGTAAAAGAATTATATGCAATATCTTGTTTGAATGTAGATTTTTATATAAATATTGCAGAAATTAGTAGTTTTGAAATTAAGAGTTATTTTGAATGATTAGAAATGAGTAATTAGTTGCAATAGTTCGTTTGAATGTAAAAAGTTATAAATATTCATTTGTACTAATTTCGCTAAATACAAAGTGAACAAACACTTTTTTAATTTTTATTTAAGAAACGGGTTTCATTACTTTAACATGATCTCTCAAACGAGAAAAGACCACTCAATAACTCGTTTTGAGTGGTTGTTATCCCCCGACTCTATCAATGGTTTCAAACTAAAGCTTGAAGGGTGACCACCTAAAGTAAAGACCATCAAATTTTAGAAACGTCCTTACCCACCACCGAGCCTAGCTCGCTCATAGGCCGTAACAACTATGTAATATAGAAATTTCAAGAGAGGCAAATATCTAAACTTCGTCAAACTCATATCGGTTGACTTTAGATGTAGTATTTTGAGATACACACATGAAGCATAATAACCATTGAGGTGGATTAGTCTCGTTAATGTTTCCTACTAATACATAGACCTTTATTTCATTTTAGTTTAAGAAATTTCAATCGTCTAATTTTAACCTATAAACTTTTAAGTCTGTTCAATTTTTCTCATTAGACTTTCGATTTTGTTTCATTTTGTTTATAAAATTTCAAAGGTTGAATTTTAGTTTTAGAAGTTTCAAAATAACTTTAAAGCATTCCTTATTTATTTATTATTATTATTTTTTCCTTTATAAAATATGTCATCATTTTCTATACATTTTAGAAATATGTTCACACTTTATCTTTTCTTTAACGGTATTAAATTAATTTTATTAATATTAACTTCAAATTCATCTTATTAATAGTTTTAAACTTTGTCAAAGTATAGGCACTAAAATTAAATATATGAAAGTGTATAGATCAAAATAAGATAAATTTGAAATTATGTAGATTAAAATTTAAAATATGAAAGCAATATTTTAGTCAAAAAATTAATATTCCACTATAATAAACGAGTGAAATTTACACTTTAACTCTAAGAGCGTAAATTAGTTGAGTTGAGTTAAAGAAAATTTTTTTCAACTAATCCAAAATTTTAGGTTGATATATCATTAACCAGTAAGTTTCTTTGTGTTTAAGCAACACACCTTTATATTTTTGGGTTGTAATGAGTTCATCATATGGTTGTTTTTTATTTTTACTTCAAAAAAAAAAATATATACACACACACATATATATATATATATATATATATATATATATATATATTTATATTTATATTTATTATTATTATTTTTTTTTTTTTGATTTTTCATATAAATCATATAATAACTTTCATCAACCATTTAACTTCATTGTATACTACATCTAAAGATTTAATCATTACTTTATAAATTTTTGGAAAGCAAGAAGACCAAAATAATATTAAATATACACGTATACAAATTACAATAGAAGTAAAAAAATATTTTTTAATATACGTTAACCAAAACTAATTTTATTCAAACCAAGAATTTTATCATATCCAAAAAAAAAAAAAAATTAAGTCTTTTCTTAACCTTTTGATTTTTAATTTTTGAAATTTAAATTTATAGTTTTGAAATTTTAATTTCATTTTTAAAAATATAAGTAAAATGTAGATATCAAAACAATTGATATCATGTGCTGGCCTACTAATTGGAGGCTTAAATTTCAAAAACTATAAACAAAAAAAATCAAGACTGCATTTAATAATTATTTGTTTTTGGTTTTTTAAATTTTAATACATACATCTTACTTGTGTTTTAAAAACAAAATCAAAATTAAAAAGTAAAAAAAAAAACTAACTTTTAAATATTTGATTTATGAAATTTGATTATGATTTGTAGTTAAAGAAACGAGTTTGAATAAATATAAACTCAAATTTTTAAAATAAAAAACAAAAAAAAGGACCCAAATAATTATAAAAAATCAGGTTAAATAAGTCAAACCAAAATAAATATTTCAACACATGCTATTTTAATTCAGAAAGCAAAAATTTGTGGCACTCAATTTTCTTTGCTGCTCCAACTCCCTCCATAGCCTTTCATCCATCTTCATCTTCACCTTCACCTTCGACTCAAATCCATGGAGTCACAGTACATTCAAAGCCACCACACTCACAATCCCAGAGAAAATCAGTGCTCCTCCGCCATTTTCAAGCATATCAAAGCTCCCGTTCATCTCGTAACTCTCTTTTCCATCTCAATTTCAATTTTATTCCAATCATTATTCCTAGATCGGTATTTTAGTTCGTTGATTCTGTATTTCCCCCAAATTTCTATCAACCCTTTCTATTTCGAGTGATTCTTTTTTTGGAAATTTGATTTGTTAGGTCTGGTCTTTGGTGAGGAGCTTCGATCGGCCGCAGAGGTACAAGCCTTTTGTGAATCGGTGTGTGGTTAGAGGAGATAATCTCAGAATTGGGAGTCTGAGAGAAGTTGATGTTAAATCTGGACTTCCTGCCACTACCAGCACTGAGAGGTTGGAGCTTCTTGATGATGAGGAACATATTTTTGGTGTTAAGATTGTAGGTGGTGATCACAGGCTCAAGGTATTGATATTCCCTTTTCTTCATTTGCCCTATTCTTGTTCTTGGTTTTTTTTTTTTTTAATCTTATTTATTGTTGTTGACAAAGCTGTTCTTGATTTCTCTTTTTACTGGTTGCTTTCGGTAGATTTGCTTGGTTAATTTTGCAAACCTGCCCTGTTGAACTGTTTCTGACTTAAAAGCTTAGTTAAATTTTAGCCAGAAATAAATGACGCCAACTAGAGCAATAGCTCAATTTTCATGATCGGCATAAATGTATGCCTATGAATCCATGACCATGAGGTCATATGTTCAAATCTCTCACCCCCACTTGTGTTGAATTTTCAAAAGGTTCAAACCCATCATCTTCTTTTCTTGTACTTGTGTTAAAAGAATATCAAACTTAAAGGTTTAACTTGATAGGTAAGTGACTGTTAAGCAGGGAAATGATGATGTTACAGGGTTCAAGAACCAGATCTTCTTCTCTATACCATTAAACTTGCACTAAATTCAAAAGCTTAAACTAATATGTTACAATAATTTTAATCTTGTACTCATATCCCGAACCATGAGGATGCCCCGTTGTGACTGTGAGGTTTCTAGTGGCATTCTAGCCCAAGGTTTTGAGTTCGAGTATGAATGTCTCAATAAAAAGTTTTCTTTTTAGTACAAAATAAAACATTTTTATTTATTGGAATGTGGGATGTGAAGCCTCATAGACTGTTGTAGGCAGGCACTCGATACTTTTGAATTGATATTAAGAAAATTGCAAACTCATTCAAGAAATGATGTTAGGGTAGGAACTCGATTATCACTAATTTTTCAAATACTAAATACTAACATAAGTTGTGTGTAACAAGTATAGAACACTTGAAATTGATTTCTTTGAGGTTCTTAATTCCTTGTAGAACTACTCTTCGATCATCACTGTCCATCCCGAAGTTATTGATGGAAGGCCAGGGACATTGGTGATTGAGTCATTTGTTGTAGATGTGCCCGAGGGGAACACCAAGGAGGAGACATGTTTCTTTGTTCATTCTCTCATAAACTGCAACCTCAAATCACTGGCAGTTGTCTGCGAGAGAATGGCCGTGCAGCAGGATGTACTCGAACCGATTCATCCATATCGTATATAAGTCAAAACTGAAGGGATGAAGCCTTTTAATCGATTTTTCTAAGCCGCTATGGATTTGCCATCTCATCGGAGACTCACCCAGTATCTTCTTCTTATTTTATTTTCATAGGTCTTCTCAATCTTAGGATGTTTGTTTTGTGTTCTTGTTTTAGCATGTTCCTTTATGTCCATGGAACTCACAAAACTGGAAATGTGGAGCTCTGTTTTGCTTTCATTGTCATATGTGTGTGTGTGTGTGTGTGTGTATAGATGGATGGTTTGGTCAGGGTTTGGATACTTGAGGTGTTATATGTGTGTGTATATGTATATATATAACTTTGAGATGGTATATCAATCAATATTTAGTTTTTCTCTTGCTAGATCTTATAATGGTTGGTCTCTTTTTAGATAAGCTTATTTACAGAACTTGTATTGATATCATAATTTTAATTCTAATATTGATTTGATAGAATCTTTTTTGGGATGTTTTTTGTGAAGCTGAAAAAAACTCTATTCAAACGAGTTTTTGATTGCAATCATTATTTCTAAATAAATCCTCATTCTAAATACTAATTTTAAATATTCTTAAAAACTGCATCGAAACAAGTTTTTTAATCTTAGAGAGTGTTTGTTACTAGATTTTCAAACGAGTATTTACAAAAACTACATTCATACAAGTTTTTTACTGCAATCATTACTTTTAAATACTCAAAATAAATCCTCATTCTAAATACTAATTTTAAAAACTCTTAAAAACTTAATCCAAACAAGTTTTTTACTGTAATCATTACTTCTAAATACTCAAAATAAATTTGCATTCTAAATATTCTTAAAAACTACATCCAAACAAGCTTTTGACTGCAATCATTACTAATCATTACTGTTTGACTGTAATCATTGCTTCTAAATACTCAAAATAAATTCTCATTCTAAATACTAAATTTAAATACTCTTAAAACTACATCCAAACAAGCATTTGATTGTAATTATTACTTCTAAATACTAAAAGTAAATCATCATTCTAAATACTCTTAAAATCTCGATTCAAACATCTCCAATAGTTTTATCAGATTAACTAATAGAGACAAAAAGTTGATTTTTTTTTAAAATAAAACTTTTTATTAATAAGCAAAGGCACCGCCAATACAATCATCATCCATCATGGAGGCCACAAAGAGGGGAGAGACCCCTCCAAAAAGAAAACATTTTCTTAGAGGAAAAAAATATCCAAGCAAAAGAATTCGTACAATTCACTTTGGCCAACGTATTAGTTGACCTATTATAAGTTTTGCTACAATTAATAATAGATACAACTCCAAGCAACAATGAAATATGTCTAATGTCAACAATAATGTTTGTTAAAATCAAAGTAGTTCAACGAATCTTCAGCTATTGCTCGAAACAACACATAGGCATTAGACTCAACAAGTAGTAGTGAGGAAGCTACTGGCGGGCCTCTAGAATACTTTTGAGCGTTTCTTTGATTGTCACATCTACAAGCATCTTGACTGCATAATTCATGTACCTAGACTTCCCACCTGCCATAATCACCTTGTCTTTTTAGTCTCTCACAATCCATCTCATCTTTCTGTTAAGGATGACAACCCTACCCGAATCTCCACATGATATGATATTGTCCACTTTGGGCATACACCCGCATGGCTTTGATTTTGGCTTCACCCAAAAGGCCTCATATCAAT
>JBBMEG010000001.1:4344053-4382949 GCA_037832605.1 Cyclanthera cordifolia | reverse complement strand
TCCCACGATTACACGATTAAATAAAAATATTAAATTAAAAAATCAGAATTAATAAATAATAAAAATTATTTCAACAATATTAACCGGTTTAGATGTACATTTTTGTAAGAGAGTTGCTGTCAGTATTTCGTTAAAAATTTCTATATTAAACTTGTGTTTCATTTGTACATGATCTCTCTTTTTTATTAATATTTGTCAATTTGTCTCCTTCGGGTATTTTGTTTTGGAGTTTTTTTAATATCTAATTTGTTTAAATAATGTTAAAATTATATAATTTTTAAATGTATTCAATTATATAATATTCATCGATCAAATCATCATTATCTACCTATAGAGTTGTTCTTAGGTATTAAATTATTATTGGTCAAAATATTATTCTGATCCAATTTTTTCTCGTATTAGTCATTGTACTTTCACACGTCTTAGTTCATGTAAATTAATGTCTATGATAAATTTGAAATTAACTTTAACCGAAATTGAATTTAATAATACCTCGTTATAAATAAAATTTTGTCGATTTAAAGTGTTTTTTTAATACATAGGGTTGGGGAAATTTAAAATTAAAGTTAGAAATTTAGCCTAAAATAAAAAAATTTAATTGTGACATAGGCATAAAAAATTGTGGTAAATAAAATGTTTGTCAATTTAAAATAATAACAAAGGCGTAGTATGAATTATAAATAGATGTGTCAAAGTAGGTCAGCAAAAAGTATAAACTTTAACTATTAAAATATTATCAAGTAATCATATAATAAAATTTTGGCTAAAATATCATTCTTGTCCATAAACTTTGAATTTTTTTCGTTTTGGATCTCAACTTTCAAATATTTACTTTTTAGTTCCTATACTTTCAAATTTTTAATTTTAGTCTTTAAAATTTAAACTAAAAACAAAAAAAACCCTTAACTTAGTCCTTATCAGATTGTTTTTTTTAAATATTTTTTTAAAAACAATTAATATAATTGTGGTCTACTCAAATTGTCTCGACATACGAATAATGTAGATCTCTACTCTACTACCTAAAAACATAGAAGGAGAACTAAACTTGAGTTGACATTGTTGTTGTTATATAGGAAATTTACCATAGATAGATATTTTTACGTGGTCAATTATAATTATAGCACATTTTTTTTTAATAATTCTTTTATAGGTTGTATTTTTTTTTTAAAATCCCCATTTTAACCTTCTCCCGTTCTTTGTTGTCTTAACCGGTGGTCATTTTTTCTTTCTTTCATTTATCTCATTTTTTCGAGTAAAGTTGGAGATTTGTTAGGATATGCCTTGAACTATATGATACTCGTGGGCATTTATGTAATTTTTTCATATATGTATTAAGATTTTAGGAGAGTGTCTATATAAATTTTTTTTAAAAAAAATTCTAGCCCTAATTTGATCAATATTTGTATTCTTATCTCTTAAATAAAACGGTTTCTCTTCTCTATTCGTGAACATAGCTAGCACATCGTTTGAACCACGTAAATTTGTGTATATTTCTTTTGTATTCTTTACTGTTTCTTTTCGATTATTATTCTTTTTCCTAACGTATAATATATAAATTGTATACAACAAATGAAAAGAATGAAAGGTTACATCTATTCTAATAAACTAAATCTAATGTGTGCAACACAATCAATCTAATATTTTACAATATGCATGGTGGAGATTTTTAGTTAGTTGAGCGATCCTCGCGTTGGAGAAACACGAAACTTGTGTATCAAAACTAAAAAAAATTATAAATTTTGTTGAGAATATAAATAATGTTCAAAATAGACAACATCGTAGAGATTCTTGGAAGGTTTGTCTTTCCCTTAACAAGTTTATATATTTATATATATTCATTGAACTATATTCAAACATGTTGTCAATCTTTCGATTTGTTTCGTAATTTCCTTCAACTCAAAAAATTTATAAAAAGAAAAAGCCCTTAAAAATTGTAAAATAATGTACAAACTCAATCTTTTTTACTTTAAATAATCTAGAATTGCTTGTAACAACTCTAGGTACATTTTATTGTTTGATATTTCACATTATTTAAAAGTTCAATTGCAATCGAAACAGTAGGTGACAGATTGATTTGCAACTTGATCATCGACGATTTTGATCCTGAAAATTGATATTTGTGTCACTTCTAGTGTGTAGTTTCTATTTGTACGAGAGAGAGAGAAAGAGCGTTCAAAAGCAAAAACAAAAAACAAAAGAAAATTGGGTGGTAGATTAATCAAATTGAATGCTCATAAGTGTGTGATTATAAGATTTTTGCAAATTTTCACCAAAGAAATATGCAAGACATGTGACATAAATAATAATTTAGACCAATGCATATATAAGTAGAATTAATTTTGCTTTAATTATTAAAGCTTACCCTTTAAACCTTTCCCAAATTAATAAAATAAATTGAGTTTAGAAGGTGTGAGCACTCAATTGAAAAGGGTTCTAAATAGAATATGTCTTTGTCCAATAGATTTTAAAGTTGAAAGTAACTTTAAGAGAAGTAGCAATCTTTAATGAAAGCTACTTCTTGCCTCCTTATCTCTACACCAAACACCAAATTGCACAAATTTTTCTAACTTTTACAATAATAAATTCATTCCATTTTTTCCACTCAAGGAAACTTTAAAACAAATTCCCTTATATATTTATGGTAGTTTCAAAACATGAACTTAAAAAAATAAAATAAATAATAATAAAATATTTAAATGTGTATAACTCAATCAAAAGTTAAAATTCAAATATGAGGTAGTTAAAGTTCATTAGGTAAAAATATTAAGTAAAAAAAAAAAAAAAGTTTCAATCTTATTCGTGTGGATTGAAGTTTCATTTCAGTCGTTATTACTCGTTTCATTGCAAGTTGTTACCGTTTGGAGCATAGAGTTACTAATCGTTGTTGGTAGATAAGTATTATTGGTAGGTAATCATTACTTTTGTTCGAGATTGTAACATTCAGGGTTAAGAGGGATACATGAATTAACTGAGTCCACGTCCGAATGTGAGGGATCTTGGGAAATATAGTCTCATGGTTAAGAAAGAGTTAAGAGAATTGATTTCTTACCTATATCAACAAGGTGCACATTCTTTTTCAGTGGCTCAATCGAATGAACTTCACAGTTAAGCTTGCTTAGTTTGGAGTAGTCCGAAAATGGGTGACCTCCTAAAGATTTTCCTATAATAATGGTTATTAAGTATATAAATGACTCAAGAATCACATCTGAATGATGGGATATTATGTCATGCTTAAGAAATACTTTAAAATTTTGATTTACACTGTCTATATCAACAATGTGCACTTCAATCGTACACAAAACATGCAGTAAAAATTAGTAATGGTCTGTCGAGATAATCTTCACTTTGAGAAGCGATCAAGGCTAGTGGGTAACGTGGCCATGTCGCAGGAGATGTAATAGAAATGTTGGTGTTTAGAGGGACCAAGTTCAAATTTCAATTCATAAACCACGAGCGTTACAAATGTTATCTCCCAGTAAGATGTGTGGTTCAAGAACATGCCAAAACGAAAATTGGTGGACATGTGACACCCAAATTTAGGAATGACACATAAATGAATCAAAACCACATTCGAATGAGAGAAATCTTTGGAATATTACTCCATGGTTAAAAAAGGCTTACAAAAATTGATTTGTACCACACGTGCCAACAAAATGCACATTTATTTTTGATGTCATAATCATAAGAACTACATTCATGCTAAAATATCAATGTTAGTTCGTGAAGATAGTTTTCATTCTGAGAAACAGTTAAGACTAATAGCAACATGATCAGGTCGAATGAGATGGGAAGAGAATGTCTATGCCCATAGAGACCAAGACCAAATCCCAAATTCTTTTGTTCTCTCCTTAGTCCAGTCCTTAGATGAGTGGTATGTAGTAAAACCAACTACTAAGCCAAATAACACGAGAAAATATACAAGCGAAGCAACTACTAAGCCAAATAACACGAGAGAATATACAAGCGAAGCGCATCGTCAAACCTTTCATTACCCTAATTTACCTTGTGGATGACTATTTTCAAATTATCCAAAAAAAAAAATTGAAAAAGGCACCCACCAATCACTTGCATACACCACACTATTAATACTACTAATACTAAACTAACCAAAATAATTAAGAAGAAAACTGCAACATAATTTTAAATATTTAGGATTCAGTCTTGCCCTCTAAATCCAAGGATGATGGAAAAACAAGCTTGCTTTTGCTACTCATCTTCTTCACCTCTTCACTTGAATAGATAAAGATTTTCTTCACCATCTTACAGAATTCCGGCCATGGATCGTCCCCTACGAGCATCATGTCGTTTTCATCATCCGTGAAAACGATGGACCATTTGTTCATTTCGCGAAGTTCTCCTTTTATTTCGAATACATTCTCGAGCTCGTCGATCAGGTCTTCGTATCCTTCAAGTGCCGTCAAGTCAACCGCTCGGCCTACTGCAACTCCTTGCATTTGTACCTTCTCGACAAATCAATGTTTTTTTTTTAGTCAATAAGAAAACAAAAGATGACATTGCTGTTAAGGGAAAATTGATAGAGCATCTGTTTACACCTTTCTACGCGTTCTCGATGATTGATTGGAACCGTGCTTTGTCTGCATTGCCGTTGTCGACAGCTCGAAAGCGACTTGTGGGTGCTCCTTCGAAGGCTGTGAGAGGTTTTCAGCAACAGCTAGAGACGTCGCAGCAGCTGCAGCTACCGGATCTTGGGCATCATTGGCAACTGTTGCTGAGCAACATGGTTTCTTTTCCGAGAAAGATGCAATGCTAGAGTTATTTTTTAAATCGATTCCGAAAATTCGACAGCCGAGAGAAATGTCAGGCTTATTCCCTTGTTGTTGAACAAGTTCTCTTCCACACGTTAAATCTGGAAATAGCTTTAGGGAAGGCCAAATGCCTTCTACTATCGCCATTGGATTGCTATCGACATTGCCATCAAGTTTTTGTTGCCCGAGAGCCCAGACAACCTGGTTATCGCTGCTTTGAACTTCATTTGCACTACTTAGTTGGGGTATCTCATGAGTAATTGTCGAACCGTGAAGCCAAAAGCCCGAAGGAGCCGAACTGGAAGTAATTTCTACACCCAAATGAACAAACATTAGAATGAAATGATATGGAAGAAATTATTTTTTTTAGAATGAGAAGCAACCAGTTTTTCGCCTTACCAGGAGGAGGAACCTCAACGGGCCGCGCCCTCTTACTCTTTACGCAGGCATGAGTAAAGTTTAAGGAGGCAGAAGGAACAAATGGCTCGATCTCCCATGGAGAAACTCGTTCGGGCCTCTGAATCGCAGCAGATTCATCCCATTGAATCTATTAAATGGCAAGTATCAGAAGAAGTTGTGCATATGCCTTAAATTGTCTAGACTAAACAAACTATCTTCACCTTGAGCGATCGCCATTTCGAATCTGACCATTGCGGAGATAAATCTCCAACACCGACAACAGTACCAGTGAACCTAATATCATAGATTCAACAAATTAAAAAAAGAAAAACTAAAATTCAATCACTACAAAATAAAAGCACATTAGTACATAGTATCTAACAATGTCACCTTCTCTCTGGTGATTCCTCTCCTTCAAATCTCATCTTGAAGCGCATTCCCACCTCGAAACCGTTTTTAACAGTTTCCATGTACTTGTTTAAGCTGATGATGAATTGGCTAGTTCTGGAGATGAAGTTTCGAGTTAAAACGTATTGAAAAGCGACAGAGTTTAGTTTTCAGAAACAAACCTCGGCTTGTAATACACAACAAAAAAGGTCTGTGTACGAACAGCATGAGAAGCCGTGGCAAGAACTCCAAGATGCATACTATGGCTAGATATCACAGAGGAAGGCATCGAACTCAGCTGCCGAGCCTGTCGTCGAACCCCAACTCTCAGTTCCCCGTTGTCACCCCTAACAAGTGAACCAATTGTCAATAAGAGACAAAAATGCAATTAAAATGTTCAAAACCCGTAAGGGGCGAAAATAACTCTCTAAATCTTCTCCATTCATGTATAAACCTTAAGAAAACAAAAGCATCCCCAGCGACGAGTCGTTTTGATGTAACGAACGTACTCCACCCGGTAGTTAGCAAATGCCTCCGCGGTTGACCTGGTTCCCAAAAACAAGATCAAATTGAAGTACAACAAATTGACTTTCATTAGAGAAGAAAAGATTTTGTAACAAAAATTGTTGAGATACCTTTGAACCATGATGTTCTATGGTAACCTAGTAAGAATATCTAATTAAGTTTATATTTTTGTATTAGTCTTTTATGTATTTTAGGTCATATGTCGTATAGGAACTATTTGTTTTGTGTTATTAACGAGCAGTTAAAAATGAAAACGTGTACATCCAAACAAACTACTGTAACAACTCAAAATAATCACTTACAGTTAATCACTCAGTTCTAACCAATCAATACAAAAATCATCATTCAAACTATTAATAAAAACTCAAATTTCTAATTCCTCATTTACAATCACTTTACAATTTCATAGCCAAACACTTTCTACACTTTCTTAGAGTTTTATGAAACTGCAGTATATACTCACTTAAAACCCTAGTTCATATTGACTACGTAAGTGGTCGGGTTATTTGTCTCGCTTCTCTTTACTTATTGATTGCTGTTTCCATTTAAAAGGATTTGTATTATAAAAAGTTTCACCCATGAAACTCATTACCTCTGAAAATATGCTTAAATCTCCATTCATGCCCATGAAGATCCTTGGCAGCTAACTCTTGAGTTGGGGTGGCTTGACTCATATCCTAAAAGATTAATTCAAAACAAACAAACATCAAGGAAACATAACCAAACCAAACAAGAAATTGAGGAAAAGAGGAAGTTAGAAAGATTTACAAGGGGAGGAAGGCATTCAGTGGCATGTTTTCTAAGAACTGAAAAACCTCCATGAGTGCTTGTATCAGAAGCAGTCAAAATCTTACAAAATGAATGAACAGTTTGCTTTGTTTGCTTTGGCTGTTGTGGATCAGGGATTTGTGGCTCACTTTGCTGTCTCAACCACCCACCAAAAACAATATTACAACCCAATCAACAAAGAACAAAGAACAAACAATCTCAATCTTGTAGCTATCATTAGAGAGAGAGACCATAAATGAAAAAGAAGCTACAGTTCCTAATTGTACTAATGGACATGTTTGGAGTGAGGGGAAGAAATGGAAAGGAAAGAAATCTATTCCTATCGTTTGACCCACAAAGTTATGTTTCATCAATCACTAATTTATTCTTATCTTTTTATTCTTTTATCTCTTCTTTTACCTTTCCCGGAGTTAATCCTACCCTAGGAGTATGTTTGGTGCAGTGTAAAGGGAAAGGAAAGAGATTTCTTCCCCCACGAAGTTATATTTCATCAATCACTAATTCATTCTTGATTTTCTCCCTTTATCATTTCTTTTCCCTTTCCGCCGGAGTCAAACATGTCCAAAGGATACGTTCGGTGTGATGGAAAGGAAAGAAATCTCTTCTCATTGTTTTGCTCGTCAATTTACATCACATAAATCATTAATTTCCTCTCACTTTTTTCTTCATTTCTCCCTTCTTATTCCTTCCCTTTCCATCACCTAGCCTAAGATTAAGAGCACCAATGATGAATTTTGTAACAAACTTCAAACCCAACAGCTAAAGAAGAACAGAAGGATTAAAGCCAAAGAATACACATACATCAGCTTCTGGGTGTAGAGTGATTTGAGCATAAACCTCATCAGTTTCCTTTTCAGCCTGAAAATGGAAATCAAAAGAACACAAGCAAACATGAAGAAGAAGAATCAAAAGAAAGTAAAGAGGAAAAAAGAACAAAAAAAGAAGGGGGATAAAAATTTACCAACAAACGAACATTCACAACACGACAGAGGATCTTGGGAGGAAGATCAAAATGAGGGATTTGCTGATTAAGCTCCTGATTTGTAGACTCTTCCAACTGATGAAAAACCAAAAACACACAACGATTTGGGAAGGGGTTTTTCGTTTTTCAAAAATTGTGTAATTGAAAAAGTGATGAAAATTACTTGTTCCATATGACCCTGAGGGAAGTAAAAAACCCTTTCTCCATGGACAGGAACTTCAACAAGAGGTCCTGCACAAGCTTTCCATAGTTCTTCATACAGATCCTCACTTTCAAAACCTAACCCACAAAAACAAAAATCAATCAAACATTCCAAAAACAGGTAGCAATTTCAAAATTCCATAGATTCTGCAAAAACCCATTTCAAAAAACAGAGAAAAAAATCATGGGTCTGGTCTCACCTTTCCAAGAATCATCCATTCAAGTCAAATGGGGAGAAAAAATGGCAAGAAATTGAAGAACAGCAAGAACAAGAAGGAGAAGAAATTCAAAGGAAAATGAGAAGAAAAGGGTTTGCGTGAACTCTGTCTCTGTTTCAGAGTGCTACCCCATTTTACCGATCAAACGACAAACCCCAGAAGAAAAAAGAGAGGAAAAAAAAAAAACAAACAAACAGAACGATTCTGGAAGCAATCATAATTAGAGGTACAAGATTTTTTTTTTTTTTTTTTTTTTTTTTGAGGGGTCTCTTCTTTTTGCTCTGTCTGTGATTATTAATTATCTGCTCCTTGTTCTGATTTCTCTCTCCTCTGCTTCAGTTGCAAATCTGCCGAGAGAAAAACAGTGATTTTGGGGGCAAATTTTTGGCTAAGGGAACTGACTAATCGTTACCAAATCCCCAAAAATTGGCTTTATGAGAGGACTCTGTTTGCTTATCCATGCCTACCTGCAAGTGTTGTCTCTCTCATTGTTTTTCTCTCTCTAGAGAGAGATTTTGTTTTAGAGAGCCTCAAATTTTTTTAGCAGCTCTTTCGGAGATTTATCATTTGGTTTACTCTTCCTTTTTGTTGTGTTTAGGTGACTATTTAAGGTATGTTTGGCTAGAAGTGGTAAAAAGTAAATAAATTAAATTAATAATTGATAAAATAGAAAAAAAAAATTTGAAAAAAAAAATGTATTAGCCAGGAAAAGCACAACTCATAAAGTCATCCTCCACACAAGAGGCCACCATTGGAAGAGCCCTCCCAAAAACAAGTTCTCTCCCCCAACGGAGAAGGAAAAAGTTCCAAACAACAGATCACATAAACATTTGGTTAGCAAGTCAGCCGCCCTATTACAAAATCTATTATAATAAAAAAAATACACTTTCCCAAGCCTAGAAGAGAAATACTCAATATCATCTGCGATGTTGTTGAACTCCGAGAGGTCCCTATCTTTACCAGCCAACGCTTGGACAACCACCATCGCATCAGACTCACCATTGCATCAGACTCCACAATCAAAGGAGGAATCCAACGCCGAGTATTCAGCAAAATTTTCAGCCCCTCTCTAATTGTCACTCCCTCAAGCATTTTGACCGCAACGTTCCTATATCCAGCCTTAGTCCCCGCTCGAATCGGCACGCCTCTACAATTGCGCACAATCCAACCAATCCTGCCAGCTCCCGAACTTGGGCAAACAGAGGCATCAACATTAAGCTTCCAAAGGCCTTGTGGTGGGGCTTTCCATGACTCCACGTTAGGCTCAACCGCTCTCATATGGGGTCTTGGCGAACCTGCAAAAGAAACACAATGAACATTAATTGATTTCTAAACCGAAGCCTAGAGTTTATGGAACTCAGCCATCCCGAAATTGTTAAGCAGCACATTCCTATTGTTTCATAGACTCCAAATAGTAATCAACGCTTTGAACCTGTCATTTTTCTTAACTCTCAAACAAAGCCCTTCCTAGAAATCAATTCCTTTATCCACCTTCAAAAATAATCTTTAAAATCATCGAACCAAGGAAAAATATCCTTCCAAATCCTGACAAAAAAATTACACTCTTTTAAAATGTGCATGTTGGACTCACTCCTCTTAGAGCAGACGGGGCAACAAGTATTAGTATCGACCCCACAACTGTAGATATTGCACTTAGAATGAATAGCATTTGCAATCACACTCCAAGCCCCGAGCAATTATCCCACACAGCGACAGTCGCCTCACCCTCAGATGGAGAGGCCCTACCTTTATCAACCAAAGCCGTAGCCAACTGATATGCGCTTTTAACCGAAAAACCCCTTAGGACAATGGTTCCAGATAATTTCATCTTTACCATACGTCTCGCAGAGGGGCGTGCCAAGAATCACCTCACCGTCCTCCATCCAGAAGATGTTTCTAATAATACCCTCTTTCCATCTACCACCCTCCTCAATAAGCTCAGCAACACATCTATCTTCCCAAACAACAACCCCCCCCCCCCCCCTTCCCTTTCTAGCAATCAAATGATCGTGTCCAATCCAAATCGTAGTCTCATCACCCACTTTTCATCTGTAGCCCAGCTCAAACACCTCTCTTCCCCATAAAATGATTCGCTAATCGAATGAGGGATTACTTCCCAGCTCAGCCTTCAAAATATTACCATCCTTAAATTACTTTCCAACAAGCACTTTACTTAAAAGACTATTAGGGTTTTTTAAGATTCTCCAACTATGCTTAGCCAACATCGCTTGATTAAACAAATTTAAATTTCTAAACCCCAACCCACCATCATTTTTCCTCCTATAAAGGTTCTTCCAAGCCACCAAATGAGCTTTCCTCCTACCCCCTACTCCGTCCACCAGAACCTAGCACAAAGCTGCTCCAAACTATCATTAAACGATTTAGGAAGTTTAAAACAACTCATTGTGTGAGTCGGGATAGCTTGGCCAACAACCTTAATCAACACTTTCTTTCCCCTCTACAAAGCAACTTGCCCTTCCACCCCTAAACACACCTCTCCAGTCTTCCTCTAATCGAGTTAAATAAACTTTTTTTTATCTCTCTGGTTTTGGGATGGCATTCCCAAATGGACACCTAAATTATCATTAATTTTCACTCCCAACACCTTGCTAAGATTATTCATCCTTGAAGTTCCAAGGCACCCATTGAAAAGCACACACGACTTATCAAAATTAACCTCTTGCCCAGATGCAATCTCGTACCAATTCATAATTTCTTTGATTTTAATACACCTATCCTCCTCAGCCCTAAAAAAAAAAAAAAATCAAACTATCATCAACAAAAAAATAAATGAGAAATAGGAGGACAATAATGGTTAATCTTGAGACTTTTGAAAGAGTTTAGAGATTCTTCCATGTTCATAAGAGCAGATAATCCTTCAGCATAAATAAAAAACAAATAAGGAGAAAGCAGATCTACTTGCCTCAGTTCTCTTTGCGGTGTAATTTCCCTAAACGGGGTGTCATTGATCTTGACTGCGTACCTGACAGAAGAAATACATCTTTCTATCCTACTAATCCACCCATCGCTAAAACCTAACATCTTCATCATTCCAAAAAGAAAATTTCACTCAACTCTATCATAAGCCTTACTCATATCTAACTTAAGAGTCGCCCACCCATTCTTACTTTTTTTTTTTTACGTTTAATGATAGAATGAATGCATTCAAAACCAATAATCACATTATCAGAAATAAGCCTACCTAGCACAAAAGCAGCCCGATTAGGAGAAATCACTTTGTGCAAAATACATTTAAGCCTATTAGCCATAGTTTTGGCAATAATTTTATAGATCGTGTTACAAAGGCTAATAGGCCTAAAATCCTGAATCTTACAATGGTGCAAAATTTTAAGGATCAGAGTAATAACCGTTTTATTAAGATTGTCAATCTCTGCCCCCTCATTTAGCACCCCCAAGTACAGCCCCACCACATCATTACCCACAATCTCCCAATACTTTTGAAAAACCCGAGCATTAGTACCGTCAATGCCATAGGCTTTGGAGGGGTTCATCCCTCGATTATGTGCTTTATGAGTGACTGGAATTTCGAAATGACCAACAAGATGAGAGAAAGTAGAGGAATAAGAGGAAACTTAGGGATTTAGGAATATGAGGTACTTTTTTGTAGGGGTGTTTAATGAACTAATAACTGAACCAGTCCAACCCACTCTGACGGATTGGATTGGGTTATCAACTTATTTGAAATTGGATGACTTTGGTTGGGTTGAAAATTTGACCCGCCTTAAATTTTAGGTTGGTCTAAGGAATCAACTCAACCATGTACACCCCTACTTAATTTTTTTTTTTTTTTTTTTTGAGTGTTTAGGAGAGAAAATATTTATTTTAGATGAAATTTGAGTTAGGGATCTACCATAAATGCCTATAAGTTTGTATATTTAATAACAATCATTTAATATTAGACTTTTATTGTTATTTTCAGTTATTAATAAAAGTTATTATTTTTCATAAATTACACATTTAATATTCAAACGTTATTCAACCTAATCACGTTAATTGGATTAATGACGATATAGTTTTGGTTATTTAAATGAATAATTTGAAAATTATATGGGACATACAAGTGGATCTAGTTCCAAGTTTATAACCTGAATCGTCCACGGTATATAAATTAAGTTTATGGCGCCTCAGTCCTGATAACACGTTGGTGCGGCCCATTTTGCAAGAGTTGCAAATGACCTAATCCTGCTTGTTCATGTGAAGACATGTAAGTAGGGGCCCCTATGCAAAAAGAAAGTTTTTGCATAAGACGAGACCTAGTATTTTAGATCAAGCCAGTAGTTCCATTATAAACTCGCATAAACTATTTCGCTAAGGATGATCGTATGTTGATGTGATCTTGAGTGAGTTGCGAAGTTTTACTTCATGAAAACGTTTTTTGATGTACATATGTGAAATTAGTCAAATAGCACTTAGCCAATAAGCCTCCTACATTGAAGATTGTCGTAGTGAGTAACTAGGAACACAACATCTCACGAAGAAATTAATGTCTTCCATAATATTGAGGAAGAAGTAGGGTCGTTACCTTAAGAACCAATTTTGAGGCTTGAACAAAGGGATCTCGCCTCTCATTTGTTTAGACGACATTCGTTTATAGTGTGACTATAAACAATTTATTCATTAGAGGAATTTGTGGCGCTTAAGAAAAAAGATGCAATCACATGGATGAAATAGACATTTTGACCTAGCTGTGAATTACAAACAAGCTCGTGAATGATCAGATGACTGATTATATCGTGGACACTAGCTTCTTATATAGTGCGAAAGAGTTCAACACAACCCTTTAAAGGAATAAGCTTGTTGTTAACAAATAGAGATTAAATCCAAGTCATTGTAGCTTTCAGCCTATAACTCTACCGGTCCCCGAGCTAGCTGATAACTACTAGTATACTATTTTTATTAGATAATGAATTTGAAGGGTTCAAATTCACAAATTATTTATGTAGGACATAATCAATTGGAGCGTTAAGTTTAATATTTAAACTTAATTAATTAATATATTAGATATATTAATTCAATATTATATTAAGGAGGAAAAATTAATTTATTAGATATATTATTGTAAATAATTATGAAATAATTATTGAGTTCTCAATTGTAAATATGTTGGACATATTGAGTTAATAATTATTGGATAATGATTAAATGAAGAATATTAATTAGGGAAATTGTAGTAGATATATTCTTTTTTGAAAATTATTACACTTTTGTTAATAAATTAAAATATTACTAGATTAAACCAAACAATGAAACCGTTGCGTCACCAACCCTTTCGATTTAATATCCATAAACTTCAATTACTCTCAAAATTAATTAACGATATTAAATATAAGAAATAACATAATAATAATGATGATGATAGTATTGTAATTTTACAATATCGTATTTTATAATAATTATACGTATTTATAATATTGTTGTATTTAAAATATAATACGTATTTATAAAACACAATATAGTATTATAATATTAATGTTATTAATATAATATTATATTTATGAATAAACACCGATAATATTGAATTAAATATGCATTTATAATATTACTATATTTATACTATAATACGTATTTTTAATACACAATACAATATTTTAATGTAATTGTATTTGTATTTAATATTACTATATTTTTATATAATATTGTATTTATAATAATAATAGTAATACGTATTTATAAAAAATAATATTATATTTATTTAAAAGTGTATTTATAAATAAGCGTTAATAATATTGTATTTATATTTAGTATTATATTTATAATAATAATAATACTATATAATTATAGTATAATGTATTTATAAATACGTATTATTGTTATGTATTGACAATATTGTATTTGATAGCTCAACTGTCACCAATGATGCATTAGCATCAACTTTATGTTAAGTGATATTCGACTCTGACATTTTTTTATAGAAAATAGTTAGGAAGAGAATATTCCCACAAACTAACACGGATTCTTTTAACATATTTTGTCTGAAGTTCCTACGATTGTGTACCGAAACGAAATGTGCACCTTGTTGCTACAAGTAGTACAAATCAATTTTTTTAAGCTTTTTTAACCACGAGACTATATCCCTCTCAGATCTCTCATTTAGATGTGAACTCGTTCATTCATGTACCCCTCCTAACCACGGACGTCACATATTTATTTATTAAGATATTTATCATATATTATTTAGATTTATTAGAAACTAGATTTAACATTCATGTGATATATATTTGTTGAAAGTTAATAGAATATTAGAGAGTTTATGTGTTTTTTTTTTCAAAATTAGTTTATCATGGTTAAGAGCCTCTCTAAATTAAAAATGGTTATACGACGATTTGTGAAATCCGCGTGATTCCTATGATGCATGTTTGACATCTTATTTGCAGTATATTATGGTCGGCGATGTGATCAACGTTAATTTGACAAATTTGTGAATTATGTGCGATTCGCGTGGTGCAATTAAACATCGTATTTGTGGTATATCATGTTCTGTGACATGATCGACGACAATTTGATAATTCGTGAAATCTGCATGATTAGTGAGGTGCAATAATTTGAGCATCTTATTTATGGTAGGCTCGATTTGATGCTCTGACTTACAACAAATGTAGCATGATTTGCATTGACTTTACATTCAAGTTGGAGTGTTATAAATAAATATCAATGGATAGATTTTCTTTAGGCTTTATTAGATTTAATATATCAATATTATTAGATAATCTCTATGATTTACTAGGATATTTATTAATTATTATTTTTATTTGTTACCAAATCTTGTGAGATTTGATATTTAAGTGTCAAAAGTTAATAAAAAATAAGAAGGTTTATGAATTTTTCAAATTTATTATAATATCAAAATCATGTCTTATATTAAATTTATGATGGAGATCATTTTTCTAATTTAACTCTAAATAAAAAATGAAATATGTAATTTCAAGAAAAAGCTTAATATGTATTAAAAAAAAAAAAAAAAAAAAAAAAAAAAAAAAAAAAAACTTGACT
This sequence comes from Cyclanthera cordifolia, assembly GCA_037832605.1. NCBI lineage: Eukaryota > Viridiplantae > Streptophyta > Magnoliopsida > Cucurbitales > Cucurbitaceae > Cyclanthera > Cyclanthera cordifolia. Next base: position 4,367,671 of record JBBMEG010000001.1, on the reverse strand, counting down.
AAGATCTCCCCTCTAGAACTTAACCAGAGTTTAATGAAATAAATGTGAAAATAAATAATGAATACAAAAAGGAAAATGTCTCAATGTCTTAAATTTAATCTTGGTAAAATTACAAGGAAACAATTTTGAGAATAAAAAATTTGTATTTCTATAACTTTAAATTTCTAAAAATCAATTCAACTTAGTAATATATTAATTCACACCATAAAAATGTTATATTTAAAAGGAAAGTTAATTTTGTTATTTAAAGTATTTGAGATTAGAGCTTACAAATATATATGTGTGGGTAAGAAATTTCTTAAATGTTAAACTAATTTTTATAATATAGATTAAATAGTTAGAAGTTCTAAAAAATATATATATACTAAATTGTTACAACAATAAAATAAAATAAAATGGGTAAAAATATCATTTGCGTCAATTAAGTGAACGATTATTTTATTTTAATGGTCGTTTTGACATTTTAGGTTTGAAGTTTGTTTCATTTTGATTTGATTTAATAATTATTGGGCCCCGCTTGATAATCATTTTATTTTTCGTTTTTAATTTTTAAAATTTAAGTCTACATCTACGTTATTTTTTTTAGCTTTCAAATTTTGGTTTTTGTTTTTAAAACGCAAGGAAGATGTACATTAAAGTCACGAAAATTATGTATTGGAATAGTAGTTGTACGCTTAAATTTCAAAACCAAAAATAAAAATTGAAATAGTTATCAAACGGAACTTTGATTTTTTTTTTTTTTTTTTGGTTTTTGAAATTTAAGTTTATACTTACCTAAATTCTCTACGTATGTTTCATCTTCTCTTTTAAGTAAGTGTATGACTACTCACCAAAATCTATAAATCAAACAATTATTTGAATTTTTTTTTTTTTAACTTTCAAATTTTGGTTTTGTTTTTAAAAACAGAATTAAGACATAAACATCAAAATCATGAAAATTATTTGCTAAAGTTTTAGGTTTAAATTTCGAAAACAAAAAATACAAAACTAAAATACTAAGGACCTTAAAATTTTTAATTTTAGTCATTTTACTTATGAAACTTTAAAATTAGTCCATATATTAAATTAGATATTTGTTGTAAGTAGCAATTTATAGGGTAGAAATTTTAATTATAATACTTGGTATTTCATTTGTGGCAACTTTTATATTGTATTTAAGGAAAATAAATAAATAAATATGTTTTCAAACCTCTTTCTTTTGATTCAATGGCTAATCATTCCTCATTTAGAAAGCTTCAAATCGCCTACAAGCATGAGCTGAAGAAAAAGCGAATTGAAATCGTATTAGTATACGATCATCCTAATGAAATATTGATTTAAGTTTATAATAAAATTATTTAGATTGATCAAATATTTTTAATCCAAGTTTTATGTAAACTCTTTTGCATATGGATCTTACGAACATGCCTCAACATGAATGACGAGAATCGGGTTGTCTACGATAATTTCAAAACAAGCTATATCAATTGTGTCACTAGCTAGGATAGCGTCCAACCTTAGTTCATGCACCGTAGACGTATTTTAAGTTATTTACTTGAACTTAAATAAACTTGTATGAGCCAAAACGAGTATAGGTCAGTTAGCATTAGTGATGCATTAACATCCACTCGATTAGTGATTCGAATCCATAAAGACTAAAGTTTAATTTTTGAAATCATTGAAACTAAATTGTAGCTTTCATCAAACCATAAATCACTTAAAGTGTGTTTGGGTCACCGAGATTAAATTAGAGAATAAGAATGGAGATGAATTTTGTTGTTTGGGCCACCGAGAATCATTCTTCTCATAATCATGTCTCCCTAAAATCACATTTTTATCATACGTATTATTTTATTTTCATAATTATAATTCTCATCCTAGCACAAATAATCATTCTCTTCATAATCATTCACTTTCTTAATTTCCCTCTAATTCTCATTTCTCTCATAATCATTCTCATTCTCCTTCTTCAAACACACCCTTAGTTTTTATGGGTCTGCCCAAAGGCAACTAAGTGAGTTTGAGTAGTCAAAAGGACATAAAAAATTTATGGGTTCATTTGCGACCAACTTCTTAAAAATTAATTTCTTCGTGTTTTATTGACACTTAAATATATATTGTGGCTCAGATAATGTCTCGTGTCCTATGTAGGGTTTGTCGTCCTTGTGCCCCAACATATACTAAAAAAAAAAAGAAACTTGTATGTCTAACATAACACATCATTAATCCAATCACGGTTTGAATAATGCAAAATTAAATGATACACGAATAACAAATCACCTTACGCCCTCAAATGTGAAACTTCAATAGCATTTGACACTACATCCTCAACGAGAGAGTGAAACGCCGATATGAGCTCCCCTACAATCTCCGAGTGAACATAGACATAAACTCACATTGCACTTTTAAATGAGCAAAACACAACTAGTAACTCATCATATACTCTTAAATAAGCAAAACATTGTTAGCAACTTACCATGCACTTTCACAGGATTGAAACACGTTTAACAACTCACCATTACTTTCAAACGCGTGAAAGACCACTAACAACACAAACTACACTTTCATAAGAGTGAAACATCGATAACAACTCATACATCTTTCAAGAGACGACAAAATATCACTAACAATCCACATATCACTCTAAAAGAGTAAAACACAACTAATAACTTACACTAGTTAACTAGTACAAAAGAGAGAATATGTGACGATCTATCCAATTTTTCAGACTTTAAATGTCGGTCACAAATGGTGACCAATAAAAGATATTATAATAAATGCAAGTTTAAATGAAAATGGTGATCCATAAAAATCTGTTTTTAAAAAATTAAAAAGAATATTTTTAATGTCGGGCGCAAAAACCGAAACTAAAGGCTTTTAGTGTCGGTCAGGACTGACACAAAAAAGAATAGGTGATGTTTTTTTAGCGACATTAAAGGTTTTTAGTTCGGTCAAGACCGACACGATATATCAATGGTGTCGCTCCAAACCAACACCAATGAGCGACACCAGAGACTTTTGGTGTCGGTTGACCGACACTCAAATCCTTTAGTGTCAGTCATCTTGCGTGACACCAAAGATTTTTTGTGTCGGTTTCTGTTTGTCACTAAATGTGTTTGTCATTAAATGTCTTTAATGCACCTGTATCGATGACGGTCGTTTGTCCGACACCAAATATGAAAGATGTCGGCATATGACCGACACTAAAACTTTGGTTTCTACTAGTGGTTTCTTGAACATTCATACAACAAATAAGAATGTATAAAGGAATAAAAACATAACTACTTACCTCAAAGTCAAGGTAGAAAAGTACGCATCACCCAACACTCCAAGCTTTAAGCTCCAAGAAACTATAAATGATCTTTTACTCAAAAGTGGCGCCAACGACATTAATCAAAAATGAAGGAAGAGCGGAACGATATCGTTTCATTCAAACGAAAATTTTATCACTTAAACATGAGTCAACAATTTGACATTAACCTTTCTCTTTTCTTATAGATTCTTACAATTACATGCATAGCAAAATTTTCAGCTTTCTTGCTTTGAACTGTTTAATTTGTTTGAAATAATCAATTTCACTTGGTTTAAGTCATCCATTTCAAAGATGGTAATTTTCTTAAGGCAGGTTTGGGAAGTAATCCCTCTTATGCTTGGCGGAGTATCCTGTGGGGGAGAGAGTTATTCGCTCAGGGTTATAGATGGAAAGTTGGTAATGATGCTGATATTGGGGTCGGCTGTGATCCTTGGGTGGCTAGAACTGAAAATCCTTTTGTTATACATGTTCCTAGAGACTAGAGTCGATGATCTTATTAATGAGAATGGTAGGTGGAAAGAGGATGTGATTAGAGGAATCTTCTGCTTGGAGGAACCAGCAATCCTTAGCACTCCTCTTAATAGGGGGAGGGGGGAAGATGAGATTATGTGGAAGCATTGTTCAAAAGGTTGTTTCTCGGTTAAGAGTGCCTATCAGTTGGCTTTGGATCTTGCTAATCGGGCCCGGGCCTCGACCTCGGGGGTTCTATTAAAGCCCATGTGTTGGATAGCTTTTGGAATCAAATCCGATTTTAGAAATTATGCAGTCAAAATTCTTGAAGGTGTGACGATCAAAAAGAGGCTGAAAAACATTTTGGAGCCTTGCCCTTGGAGTCCCCTCTTCTTGTGGAATCTGATGCAAAGGAGGTGATCCAAGCTTTGGTTGGCAGGGTTAGGGATTTATCTGAATTTAACAATGTTGTTGTTGACATTGGTTTTCTTTCTCAAAGGCTTGAGCATGTTTCTTTCTTCCATTGTATTAGAGTATGTAATGAGGTGGCTGATTTGTTGACCAAAAACCCTTGTGATGACTCGGTTGTGTGGAACTTTTTGTCTTCTCGACGAGGGGAGATATGCCTTTTGGAGGGGGTCCTCCCCGGATATAGCCTTCAAATTGGAGGGTGACTATTTAAGTTGTATTGCTCGTGGTTTGTTTTAATACATTGTTTTTTTCCCAAAAAAAAAAAAAGAAAGAAAAAAAAGGTCATCCATTTCACATTCTGAGTTTGATTGAAGTCAGCTCTTCTAACTTGATTGAGCTGATGCTGTTCAATATTTTTTAATTGTGACGTACATTGAATTTATTATTATTATTATTATTATTATTTATGAAAATTTATAAAGTTATTAATGATTTTCTATTCACAATATTCAAAGTACTGTACTAAGTTTAAATATTTAAAAACAATATAATTTATTGTATATTTAGTACCAATGAGTTTCTTCCCATATTCTTGTTAAAATAAAAAACAAACAAAACTAAAATATAAGCAACATTTGATGGGTGAAGAATTTTCGTACCACGAGAACATGTCACACTTATCTTGATTTTGTTATTTTTCCAATTTTATAGAGTTCTTTCAAAATAAATAATTAAATAAATAAATAAAAATAAAACTTTATTACGACGAGAGAAAATAACAATCTCTAACGTAGAGAAAAAAATTTCAAATATTAACAGTACGTTGTTGAACTCAGAAAAATCTCGAAACTATCATTAATTGAATTAATCACAATTAAAGTGTCGAACTTCACATGAATATGGAGAAGTCACGGGACATTAGACTCAACAACATACTTGAGCCATTTTCTATTGGAAATGTTCTCTAAAAAACTTAATAGAGATAAGTTTTTGTACCCTCTTCTCAAACCAGCAAGCTGATCTTCCTTTCTCATCTCATCGCACATAACTCACTTCAGGGATGCACCTAGATTCGGCTTCCAATACCTTCAAGGATGAGTCTTCCACTTCTCGTTTGTCACTATCTTCTTTGTACCATTCCTCTCTGAAGCACCAATAAAGACATACGATAAGAATTAATGGTTTTAAGAATTAACCTTTGAAAATCAAGAAACTCCAAAATATACTTTTCATTAATACACATTTTTGAAGTTTCATCTATTCCAAAACATGATTTTTTTCAATTTATAATTTAATATATTTCCGTGAATATTTGACTTTGTTGTTGGAAAATATTGAATAACAGTGTATTGAACTGGATTAACCTCTAAACAATAAAATCAACGCGTCATTCATTCTTACCGAAACACTCAATCATTTTGTATTCAAATAAATCATTTTATAAAGTTAAATTCTTTTGTTTTTCTAATAAAATGGTTAGAAATTTAATTTGACGGCATAAAATAATTTGTATAATATTGCATTGACAATCTGTTCTATTTAATTCACTTAAATTGAAATAACTACCCTTAAATGATCATAATCTCTATTATAAAAATGTCACATCCTAAGGTGATTTAATACATAAGGATTAAGAAATTAAAGTGATTTAAAAAAAACATTAATTGCATGAAAATATAATAACATAGGGAACTCAAGAGATAAAATAAAATTAGAAGTTAATTAACACGATTAGGGATTAGGTAAGAGTCCTAATTTAAAATAAATGAGAGAGGAGAATATGGACTAACCCTAATTCGTAACTCCCCGAACTGGTTAATTAGATACTCAGTCGTAGTATGTACCTAATTTAGTTGGACTTACCATTTCGAGAGTACAGTTCATTTGATATGAATTCAAAGAAGGCCTCGTACGTAGATAATTTAGGGTGTATCAGAACATGTACTCAGACAATAATCCATATATCAGTCTAGCTCATGGTGTTCCAATGTCTAATCTCCACTCTTTTTCTTTTTTAGTTTTTCGGCTCTCATTTCTCTCAAATCTCTTCATAGTTCACATCGATAAACACGAAAGCTTGAAAAAAAAAAAAGAAAAGAAAAGAAAAGAAAAGATAGAAATCCTAGTAGAATTGATTTCCTAAATTCTGCTCGAACATTTATATTTGCAAAACTAATTTGGTTGAAAACATAAATGTATTTGATCGACTTCTCGATAAGGTCACGATCATGTTTCGACTTCGAATCCAAAATCAAATCCAAGGGATTGAGAGAAAAACATGAAGTCACATTGCTAAAATAAACCATATATACTCAATATGTCTAACACAAATTTACAATCTAGATATCCATTTGATCAAAATGGGGACTATTTGGCCAAAGCGAGCATAGCTTAGCTGACACTAATGATGCATTAGCATCCACTTGATCAGTGGTTTGAATCCCGTAGTATACTCTAAGCACTATAAAAGAAGCATGTGGCTTCATTTTGTTTTGTTTTGTTGAATAATATAAGTTTTGAGGAGAGTGTCTGTGTAATTTCTTTTTTTTTTTTTTTTTTTGTAGAGAGTGAGGGCAAATTGTGTGAATAATATAAGTTTTGAGGAAAGTGTTTTTGTAATTGGGGTCGGAAAGAGAATTCTACGTGATTTTAACAAATTTTTACATAGTGTAAATTCTTTTTGCTCGTGATTTTTTCTCAATTTTTATGTTATGTTTTATTGTTTTTCTTTTAATTTTTCGATGATTTTCTGCTTAATTATGTAGTAATTTATGAAATAATTTTTTTTCAATAATTAAAAGTAAATGATTAAAAATATATGATTAGAAATGAATGATTAAAAATTAGTGATTATTTTGAATGATTACAATAACTCGTTTGAATATTTTTGTTTAAAAAATAATTAGTAAAATTCTATTAATAATAGTTCAATAAAAACACAAATAAACATTTTCTTTATTTTTCAAGAGTTTTAATTTTAGTAGAAAGAACTTATGACATCACTTTGTTTAAAAGGGAAGCCAGCCATGTGAATAATGTCTCAAAATGGTAAAATCAAAATTCCCCTATTGAAAGAAAAAAAAAAAAAAAATCAATGTAAAGTGGTCAAATGAGAAATCTTTGTAAGAGTGGAATTCATGGAAAGTATGGAAAGAAGTTGGAAGAACAAAGAAAAAAAATTTGATTGATATTGAAAAACCAAAGGTAGGGTCAAGCGCCAATAATAAACTATTCAGATAACACGATTTTCACCTCAAAATTAATTGATTATAAGAAAAATAGTTCACATCTATCTTATAAATATTAAAATATCTTTTCACTGTTCATGTTCAACCCACCTCTTATAAAACGATACTACTTTGAAATAACCAAACATTGAATCAAATTCTAATTTTTTTTTTATTAGAACAAAATTAGGTGTGTTTGGCTCTAATACTCATATTTTGTAGTATAATATCTTATCTCAAAACGATGAGAAGAGAGTAGCTCACTGATTTTATAATTATTAAAACGACGTCTCACTTGTTTAATGTAAAATTTTTAACAAATGTTGCATGACTATAAGTAATGAGGTGCAATTCACGAATGTCTAATTATCTAAAAGTTAATTTTTTATAACTTTTTGACATTTAAAATGTAAGAAGATTAAATGGTTATCACTCAAAAATAAATAAATAAATAATATATATATATATGTATATTCATGAATAATTAATCAAAGTACACTATTAAAAGAGGAAGCTTAGGAATTGGAAATATTATTGTTGTGAAGTTAAATGAATGATTTATAAAGAAATGGTAGTAGATGGTTACAATGTTGGGAATGATTACGAGGAATCATTACCTCTATTTGAAGTGAGTATGAAGAAATAAAAATATCGACAAATGAGCAACAATTATGTGAAAAATAATTATCGATAGAAAATATAAGTAGGATAACAATTTTATATCCGTCTTTTTGCTCGAAATAACTCTCAAATGTAATAAATTTATCAAACAATCATAGTCTAAATTTTAACTTTGGCAATGAGAAATAAGCCTTAGATTTAATTTAAAATAAAATAATTTTTCAAAAAAATTTATTTTAGTCATTAATCTATATTAGTGAAGATGAACAGTAATTTATCTTAATTACTTGATTATCAAAGGCTGTTACTGTTAATGTGATTAAGACTTTAAATAAATTAATCTAAAAAAAAAAGACTTTATATAAATTGTGAATTATAATATAGTTTTAGTAACATCTCCAATATAATAATTAAAGATTACAAATTAAAATATTCATCTTTAAACATTATTGAATAAAAAACCTTTATTTTTTTATTTTTTTTTGACATTCATCCTTGGTTTTAGCATAGAATGAATGATTGTTTTAAACAATTGTAAAAGGTATTTGGTTAAACTATGATCTTTGAAAGAATAAATATATAATTTAAGTTTACCTAGGATACATTTGAGTCCACAAATGTGTGTAATAGTTGTTATTTTAATGCAAAAATTACTGCCACGTCACCAATATTATTATCATTATTATTATTATTATTTTTTTTTTTAATAAACTAGTTGCTTTGATATAAAGTTAAATATTGAGGGTAGACATAAACTTTTGAAAGGTATACTTGAAATATACCTTAAATGTAGTAGTGATTTCGATTATGTTTTTGTTGGGTTTGTGCCAAATCGATAATCGAATCAATATGTCGATTTTTCAAAAATTGAGTTCGAACCAATGTCTACTAAATGACGAAATTATTGGTTCAGTTTTTAATTGATTCGGTTCGATTTTTTATTTTTATTTTCAATAAAAGTTTTGATCTATATTTAAAAAATTTTATCTTATTCTCAATTCGATATTAAATTTTATTGTAAAAACTTTCATTTTGACTAACAAAAAAAACTTTTGATAAGTATCACAATATTTTTAATGTTTGTACTTCATATATTCACATTAAAATTGGTTCTTCAATCAAATTTAAATACAAATATATGTATATATATTTTTTATTATTTATATATTTGGTTCGGTTCTGTTTTTATTGGTTATTCCATCAAGAATCAAAATAGAATCGGTATATTTTGGTTTTCTAAAATATCAAACCGAATGATCCAATATTATTCTAAAAAATCGAACTGATCTGTTGAATTGGTTTGGTTTGGTTTAGTTTTGTCGTTTTCGATTTTTCCTTTCACTCTTACTTAAAACCTTGTGAAAAAAGAAGCAGCAAACAGAAAGAATAAATAGCAATAGAAGAAGAACCAAGATTGAAATAGTAGTTTATTGATGTAGAAGTTATATACATTAAAAATCTAAAAAAGAAATTGGATTAGCCAAATCTATAAAATAATTATTAATACCACGACATTAAAACAATTAATAAATTTAGTCATTGATATTAATGAGTATTATCACATGCTTTTTATAATATAGTTTTAATAACCATTTATAATACAATACTAAAATGTATACTATGACTATGAATAAAAATATTTTAAAATTTATCTTATAATTATTTTGTAAAGAAAAATTCAACTAAGTACAATTTTTCTAACCTAAAAGGCATTATATAAACCATTATAATCTAATCTAATAGAATCAATGAGCTCATACTCTAACACAAAGGTATGATTCTATTTAAGAAATATTGTTTTTAATTAAATAATATTTGAGGCGTAAAAGTTCGAACTCGTAATTTGGCTAATAGCTCAACGACATTAGTGTATACCAAATGACCAGACGTCATATATTTCAATTCTCCAACTCAATTGTTGTACAACTAAAAAGATTCTTTTAACTTTTGAATTATCTAACTAACATCATATCGATTGAAGTTAACTTTGATGACTTAAAAATATGGCGAGTGTATGCTATAATTATAAATATTGATGGATTAATTAAATCAATAATTTTCGATAAAGTGAAGAAAATAATGAGATTGAGTGGTAAACAAAAATGTCATGATGATCAATATCTCGAAGTTATTTTATTTTATTTTTTTGAATATAAATCAGAGAGAGATCACAAACTCTATATAAAATACTGGATTACAACTAACCATAAATTTAATGTGCTTTTTTTTTTTGAAAGCAGCAATACCATTAAACTCAAACCCAAGAACTAGAAAGCTCTCCATACAGCGAAGCAACCACCTCCGGCGGGAGACACTCCCCTCACACCGAACAAACATGGCCACCATCCAAAATAGAATCAACTAAACACAATAAAAACGAGTTAGGTACCAATAGAGGGTTAGCCAACAAGTCAGCGGCTAGATTACAACCCCGCTTACAAAAAGAAAACGACAAACCCTGTAATCGAGGAAAAAGATCAAAAACATCCTCAACAACAAGTTGAGCCCAGAGAAATGGAAAATTCCATTAATAATGTTCACAATGTGCGCGAATCAGATTCCACCAAGATGAACGAAAAAGGGTCTTCGAACGCAGCCATAATATGCTTCGGTCCACGATGTTTGCGTGAATCAAATTTAATGTGCCTTATATTTTGAAGTTAACTAAAATAGATAATTTGAAGTAGAGATAACAACTTGATATGAATTTTTTTTGAAATTATTTCAAAATAATCTTACCAAAAGAGACTTTATTTAATTGAACAATGTTAAAATTCTACTCATAAATTCTTACCAAAATAAATAATTTTTTTTTTTTTTTAAAAGAAAAAACTAGAATAATATTTAATGATAAATTATATATTTGGTTCTCCTATCATTTAAAAAGCTAAAATTGAGGTATATGGTTTTAAAAACTTGAATTTATTTTCTATAATTTGATAAAACATAAGAATAAGGTAAATTATAAATTTAGTCGGTATAATGAACGCTAGAGTTTAATCCCTATAGTTTAAAAATCTAAACTTTAATTTCTAAGATTTATAGAAATATATAATTTAGTCCCTATAATTTGGAGAAATATAGAATTTACCCTATAATATGAAAAAAAAAAAAATCATCTTTATGGTTTGATAAATTAATATAAAATATAATCTATGTTATTAGTAAATTGTAAGCAAATTTAAGTATGTACCTGTAACTTCTGATGTATGAACGATTTGTTTTTTTTGTCCTAACAATTAATTATCTCACAACTCGCATCATTAAACACAAAAATAATTAACTTCTACTTATTTTATTCACCAACAACTAACAAACTATTTTTTAAAATTTTGTCAAATTTTAGAAATTAAATTCTAATTTTTCAAAGTATAGGGACTAAATTGTAGATTTCTCCGAACCACAAAGACTAAAGTCTAGATTTTTAAACTCGAACTTTTTTTCACAATATAGAGACTAAATTTATAATTTACCCTACAAATAATCATAAACATTCATGAATTAAGTAAGTTGAAGTAATTACCATGTGTAAATGATGTAATTTTTTTATCTAATCAATCATTTTAATCAATTTCTACTAAAACATGAATAATTAATTTTCACATATTTAATTCTTCATCCATTAATACTGATAAAAATTAATCTTTTAGATTTAAATCATAAAAAATAAATTCTAGTTGTTAAAATTATTAAACTAAATTCTAATTTTATTTTTCTTTGGACCATAAAAATTAAAATTTTTAAATAAATAAAAGATTATAAGTTTTAAAACACTGACTAAAATTTGAAGTATATAGATTTTGAGTTTTAGATTTGTTTTTTTAGTCTTTAAATTTTTTTAGATTTTGAGTTGGATTTTCAATTTGAGTATTTAAATAAAATGAAAAAGGTAAAATAGTGACGATTAATTTAAAATTGATATTAATATAAATAATTCACAAAAAATTAATGATTTTAGTATAAATAAAAAAATATGTTAAATGTGACAAAAAAAATTTTGACACAAACAATAAAAACTAAGAGGAATGTAAATAAACCTCCCCTCTGCAAAAATAAATATTCAAAGCAATCTCAAGTCTTCCTCGAATTGCCAACGCTTCAGCCACTTTAACCTCAAACGCTCCAACCAGTGGCCTGCACAAAGAAAACATTGCTTCTCCCATAAGCATTTCTCATAACTCCTTCTTATTAAGTTTAACATTCTCAGACGAAGGAGGCTTTCAAGCCGTAGACGAAATAAACCTCTATTGACTACCGCATCGGACCCGAGACAACTTTTCCATGCCATGTTGTAATCTTGGTTATATTGAAGACAATATTCCCAAGTGTGGCTTGGGGCCGTTCTCGTTATACTACAACTATCGCCACTCTCTAAAGCCAAAAAAACATTTCGATTGGACCAAACTTTCCAACACATCGTAAGGAAAGCCTCCAATAGATTTTATCAAGCTTCTCAAAAATTCATAATAATAAAAAAAAAAAAACATCAGAAATAGAATTAAGAAAACCAAGCTCCGAAAAGGGAGATAAACACCAATCATCTTGAATCAGTTTACACTTCCATACAGAGGTGAAAGAAAAAATCGTAAACAAACGAATCAAATGGAACCAAACCGATCCAATAAATCAGTTCAATTTTTTAGAACAATATTGAATCGATCCGCTTGATATTTTAGTAAACCGAAATATATCGGTTCGGTTTCGATTCATAGTAAAAGAACCAATAAAAAACCGAATCAAAACTAATATATAAGTAATAAGAAAAAAAATGTTAGCATTTAAATTTGATAAAAAAATTAATTTAACGTGAAATATGAAATAAAAATATTGTAAATATTGCGATATTTATGAAAAATATTGTTTTTTTTGTTAGTAAAATAAAAGTATTTAGAATAAAATTAAAAACCACAAACAAATTAAAAAAAATAAACCAAATTTTTTTTATTGAAATCAAAACAAAAAACTAAACCAAAACGGAACCAAACCAAATAAAACCGAGTCAATAATTTTGTCTGTTATTGGACATCGATTCGAATCCAACTATTAAAAAATCGAGATATTGGTTCGATTATCAATTTGTCACAAGACTGACAAAAATCAAACCGAAATCACTCGTATTTGACGATTGCATCGAATTTTCCTTTTAAGAAGCTTAAGATTAGCAGAGGAAAGTTGTGAAAAACACGCCAAATAAAAAAAGCGAACCTCATGCGAACTCCACAAACCTTTCTACCAGTCTCGAATATTCCATCACTCGAGCCGTAAGGTCCACCAATACCAAGCCAATGAGCTGATTTCAAATTGCCCGGGATGAACAAGTTATTTCAGTGGCAATTTTGTAATTACATTAGAATAAAGCCCTAAATAATCTCCCGTCTTTTCCAGGTGAAGCCGGTTCAAAATTTTCCTTCTTCCTTCCAATCTAACAAAATTCTTGATTCCATGCCAGCAATTTGAGCAGTCCTTGGTTCCGATCCAATGCTTCTTCGCCGACTTCGAGCTGTATTTCCTTCGTCAAGAAGATTGTATTGCGGCAGCGGAAACCATGATTTAGCGAATACCATTGCCGAATTTAACAAGGTATTTTGAGATTCAATGATTTATCATTTGTTCTGAATTCGATATTTGATATCATCTCGCGATTATCTATTATGGATTTGGAGTTTAGAGTTTAGAGTTTAGAGTTGATGATGATGAATAGATTTGAAAAATCTGACCATATGCTTTAAAATGCTTTTGAAGGAAGAACTTTATTAAGATTTTTTTTTTCCTGAAAGTGCTATGTTAGAATTACTCTTCTCTAATTCTATGTAGTAGGGGTGATATTGATTCAGTTTTTCTTGGTTTTAGACCAATTTGAAAGCCAAACCGATCCAATCGATTTGATCACGAGAGGAACCAAAGGCAAAATCATTAGTTAGGTTTTCTTTGTGTTTTAAGCTAAACCAAGAACCGATCCGATTCAATTGATTTTATAAAAAGAGAAACTGAACCAATATTGAATAAATAATGAAATCATTTTCTCGATTTTTTTCTATTTTAATTTTTTTTTTTCAAAAAGTTCTCAAAATTTTAATAAAATAAAATAATAATAATTTGTGATCTTAGTAAAAGCTATTAAGAACTAATAGAAAATAAAACTATTATATAAACAAAATGAAAGTAAATAAATTAATATTGGTTCGGTTCAGGTTTTATTGGTTTTTTTATGAATAGGAACCAAACCTAAATAATTTTTGATTTTAACCAAATAAAAATTGATAGATCTAATATTAGGTTAAAAGCCGAAACAAATCAATAGATTGGTTTGATTCGGTTCGATTTTGTCAATTTTGAGTTCTTATTATCGCTCCTACTATGTGGAGCTTATTGGTTATGTAGTATTTGCTGGATAACAGTATTCTATTTGTGGCTTTTGTTTGCTCTCCTTTTCTGTGTGGTTTTTGAGCTGAAATGGAATGAAAGAAGGTTCTACTGATGGTTAGGGGAGCAAAATAAAACCGAAAACCCGACCAAACCATTCAACCGAACCGAAATCAGTGACGGTTCGGTTCCGGTTCGTCTCAACCGGGTCGGAGGCGGGTTTACTCTACTAAAAACCGACCAATGATGGTTACTTATATAGTTTTGCATTAGGTCAGTAGTCTATTGTTGGATGGAAACTCTGTACAAATGTTATCTATGTTACTTCACTATATCATTCAAGAAGTGGTAAAAGTTTCAGATTGTTAAAGGCTTGAGATCTTGGAGGTATATTTTTTTGGAGGTCCTAGATTTAAAACTCATGAATAAGTTTAATTGTAAAGTCTTTTACTATTTTTTGAGTATGAAATTTGGAATAGGCGCTGCCCTCAACCTCTGAGTATGTATTATGAAGTAATGAAACGGATATGGTAACCGATAGGACTATACACCACAATTTCTAAAAAACTAGGACACGAATACATTGAGGATTCGTTAATTTCTTTTAGTATATATATATAGCTTGAGTTTTGAAGGTGTGTTCCTTGAGGGTCCTAGATTCAAGATCCATCTGTGCATTAATTTGTAGACACCTCCCGTGTCTCCCTGGGTATTGTAGAGCAAAGTTTTGATTTACCGGTTTCAAATAAATAAAAAAAAAAAAAATCATAAAATACAAAATGTACTCTACTTGAAAAGCATATAATGTCAAGTTAGTTAACAATAAGCATCGGTTGATGGTGGCTGTCATGGCGGCGAAAAATGAGTATGTCAAAAGATAACACCGGTTGTTTTAAAATATCATCATGTTTGTTACGTGTCTGAGAATTGTCCGGAATAATCCATGTCCGACACTTGTCTGATATGAATTCTTTTCCTATTTTAGAATGTCCGTGCCTCATAAAATATGTAGTGACCCGAAACTCTGATTCTAACAAAAAGAACAAGCAGTAAACATAATCTTTTTTCAAATTGGATCCTATTAGTTGTTGTTTCTACTTGTGAAAAATACTTATTTTAGCTTTGTAGTCTGATTCTAAAGCAGTACCCTTTCTTATTCCAACGTCTTGTTGTTTGTTCAGGAAATGGAATCAGTGTTTGGAGAGCCTCCTCCTAGTGGGATTTCAGGTTCTTCAAGCAACAGTTTTACAGATAAGAAGTCTGAAACAATATCTCAGCCAGGTGAAAATAATACCCTGTTTTTAACCCATGTTGGAAGAGCTGGGGAAGCTCAAATGGTGGATGTTTCTCCAAAACAAAGCACCAAAAGAATTGCAATCGCTAGTTGCAAAGTAATTCTTGGCAAGAAAGTGTTTGATTTGGTCTTGGCTAACCAGATGGGCAAAGGAGATGTTCTCAGTGTTGCTAAAATTGCAGGAATAAGTGGAGCAAAGCACACAAGCACACTAATTCCACTTTGTCATAACATAACACTGTCACATGTTCGAGTCGATCTTCATTTGAATCCCGAAAATTACAGTGTTGATATCGAAGGAGAAGCTGCGTCTACGGGTAAAACAGGAGTTGAAATGGAAGCAATGACTGCAGTTACTATTGCTGGACTTACTGTATATGATATGTGCAAAGCAGCTTCTAAAGATATACAGATCACAAACGTTCGACTTGAAAGTAAAACTGGTGGGAAGAGTGGACAATGGTCCAGGGAGGAGTAAAAACTTTCTTGTAAAGGTACATAAGTTTTTTTTTTTTTTTTTTTTTTCCTTTTCCTGAATGTTTTCTGTTTGGTTATTTGATGCACATTTTCAAGTTAATCTTGATTTGAGTAGCGTGTCCTTGAGATTATTAGGTGAACTTGTAATATGGTTGTTGAATTAGGTTAAACCACAAATCAACCTAAAATTTAAACTTATGGGTTGGGATAAATTTTGTTATATCTACTAGCACTCCCTCTCAATTGTGTACTTAGAGATTTGAGAAATGCCCTACAAGTGGAATACAATTTTAAATGGAGTGAAAACAACTTGGCAGAGATTTGAACTTAGGTCGTTTTGCTTTGATACCATGTCGAATTAGGTTAAATTACCACCAATCAACCAAAAATCTTCAGCTTTTATGGGTTAGAGTAAATTTAATTATATTAACTAACAATCTGATAGTATCCAAACTAGAACATGAACACTAACTATATTGAAATACAAAAGAAAAGCAATACAAGATAAACCATGTTTGAATAGGACTTGGAACCTCTCATTCTCTTTAGAGAATCCTCTCTATGAACAATTATGAAATCACTCAAAATATGCATACCTCACTCTTCTGGAACCTCTCTTATTTATAACCAAACTATCTAACAACCTTCTATTTGCTTATATGTCCCTCTAATATTCATGAACCCTTCTAAGGCCCAACCCTATATAATCATGTTAAATCACCAATTAACTCAAAGCTTAAGCTGATGGGTTGAGGTAAAATTAATTATATCAACCAACACTCTCCATGAATTCAAAATTTGAGAATACCCATCAAGTAAAAATCAATATTAAATTGGGAATGAAACAACTAAGCAAGGTTTGAACACATTTCTTTTTGCTCTTATATCATAGTGAAATATATTAAATCACCAAAAACCTATGCAAATAGATTAGAGTAAATTTAATTATGAATGAACAAAACTCATGGTATGAATAAAGTCACACGATCACTCATGACTAAAGTGGGATGGGAATTAAAACAAGTGTTCAAACCCTTCTTTCATTCTCTAAGCATGCTTTTATGCCTAACTTACCTCTGTACTTTTTTATAATTGTAAATAGAATTTTGATCTCTCTTTTTTTTTTCTTTCATCACGCAAGATGAAAGAATATATGATCACCTAGAAATAAAACCAAGTAGAAGAGTCCAATCAAAGAAAAAGGCTCCAATCCAGACCTTTGATAGTCTCTGTTATGTTCTAAACATAAGTCTTTATGACTTTAAGACAATTTCTACATGATTTTAATTTTTTGTATGCCCTTATGTTCTTTTGTTTTGTTAAATGAAAGTTTTGATTTCTTCCTGCCAAAACTAAAATGATATCGAAAGATAAAAAGAAAAATAACTATAAAATAAATTAAGTAATGAAGACCAATCTCCCCCAAGCTTAGCCACTAAACAATTCTCCATCTTTTTCTTTTCCCTCTTCGTGTTTATTATCAATATCCTGATAACCACTCTAACTAATTACTAATATGCCATTAATAATATTCTAAATTATGTTGAGATCTTATTTTCTTATATTAGAAAAGTGGATAGTCTTCCAAACATTTACAAGATAAGATGAGCTACTTTTCTTATTGTCAATTGGTTTTGAGATGAATGTCTACACTTTCTAATATGATATCAAAGCCTATAAACCCAACGGGTGTTTGGTGTAATAAAATTGAATTTGAGATTCGATTCAAGATTGGTGAATCCAAAAGAGGCACCATCTTGAGAAAGCGTGTTGAGGATCTCATTATTCCACATAGAAAAAGTAGAGAGTACTCCAATCATTTATAAGATAAGGTGAGTTGCTCCTCTCGTTGTCAATTGATTTTAAGATGGCCGATGTCACGCTTTCTAGTAAATTAAGGTGATCTAAGTTGTTTGTGGGTTTGTGTAGTAGTTTAACTTGTAGCAAATGGGTGAGAGCTCAGAAATTAGAATTGCATAAGGCTCGCTGAGAACGGCAAATGTGTATTGAAGCTTTAGCAGTTCGAACTTTGAAGAAGTGGGTACAAAGAAAGCTCCTGTTTTGTACTTTTTAGTTTTGTGGAGGTCACGTTCTTAAATAATTTTCTTTTTCAAGGAAAAAAAAAACTCCTCTTTCTTGAATGGGTCTTCTTGTAACCAAGAGTACTTTAGGAGCCTTTTATTCAATATAAAGTTAACTCAGGAAATAGGCTTCGCTTTGCCCCCTTTCCCTTTTCTCTTTTAGGAGTGAAAGAGTTAATAGTGGTTGAATACTTGTTGAGCATTAATTTTAGTAGTGGTTGAGTAATTAATTATTTGTTTGGAGATTGGTGTTAGTAGTGGTTTAGTGATATGTTTGATGTGAAATTTGATAGAGTGGTTTGATAGAGGGTTTGATGAGTGGTTAAGAGTAGTTATTTACTATCAAATGCAAACGAGTGGTTTTGAACCTGTATTTTGAGATTTGTTCCATTTTAGTCCATGAACTTTGAGATTTGCTTCATTTTAGTTCATGAACTTTCAAAAGTCAAAATTTAGTTCCTAAATTTTGAGGTTTGTTCTGTTTCAATCTCTAAACTGGTAGGAAAACTTAAAATTGGTCTTGTAATTTATTTTGCTTAAAAAAATTATCAATAAAAAAATTATCAACCAGCCTCTATAATTTTTTTTAAATATGTTCACATTTTGCTTTGTTTTGATTGAGCCAATTTCAATTAATAGTGACTTCAAATTTTCTATATGAACCAATTTTAAATTTTTTATAAAGGACATGGATTAAAGTTGGACTTTTGAAAGTTTAGAACCCGTTTGGTAACGTATTTTACCTATTATTTTGATAATACTCACCCATAGTGTATTTGAAAGGTGTTGAGTCAATGAAAAGTCTATATTTTAAAAGACTCCCCAAAGGGGGTCTCTTGATCATACGACTAAAAGATTTTAGGTTCAATCTATCGAGTGAGCCTTATTACTAAAAACCCTTGACGTCTTTCTAGTCCGAGCATTGATGTGGGCTTGTATCGTGAGTATGTGGAAGCAAAGTTCCGACTTAGGACACCGATATATAAATGCAAACACCACACCTTCTAATGTGTAAGGACTCGACTTTCAAAGAATAAAACCAAAGACCTCACTCAACTCCAATACATGAAAATCAGTTATAAAGCAGATTTTAACAGATAAATCAATGCATTTATTGAAAACAGTTATATAGTGAGATTCTAAAAACATTTAATAAACTCAGAAGGGCATAATCATTAAATAAGTGGAACTTAAAATATGCTAGGACTTTTTCTAGACTCTAATGCAACATTTCTCATAGTCATCGCAGCAGCCTGGTCAGCATCCCGGTCCAAGTACCTGGAGAAAATTCACTATGGAAAGGATGAGTTCTGACACTCAGTAAGGGGTCCCAGCTCGGGATTCAACATGTATACAGTCAAAAGAGCATCTCATATAATACATAATAAGCCATAAAACAGTAATCACAATATTCAACAATCTTTCAGTCAACAATGTCAACGAAAAATACCCCTCGTCGAGTCTCTAACTCTAGATAAGTAATTGTACAAGAAATACCTCTTGTCGAGTCTCTAACTCTGAGTAAGTAATTGAATAGGAAATACCCCTCATCAAGTTTCTAACTCTGGGTAAGTAATTGTAAAGGAAATACCCCTCGTCGAGTCTCTCACTCTGGGTAAGTAATTGTATAGGAAATATCACTCGTCGAGTTTCACACTCTGGGTAAGTAAATAATACAGGTCCACACTAGGACGATCACTTAATATACATTCAGGTCCGCTAGGATGATCGCTTTATATACATTCAGGTCCGCTAGGACGATCGCTTTATGTATATATATACTCATATTTAGAAACATAGAGAGTCTCACACACTAAAAATCAAGAAATGTACATATAGTCTGGCATACTCATATTTAAAGTCACAGCACCAAATACTCATGACAACAGTCAAGGTGCACATCATCACAACATATGCATGTACATAATAGTTTCAAAGTGGCTAGTTCTCAATTGAACATCCTGGCCCAGCATATATAGCCAATATCTCAAATTAGCATGATCTATGCAAATAGTCATAAGGTGGTCACATATGATGCAAACTCAACAACAAACAAGCTCAATCAACATGTATACATCTTATTACACCACAGACCACGAGAATGGGTAAGGTTTCCTTACCTGCCGAAATTCTCAAATGAGCTCCTTAGCTCCAAACCACGAACCACGAAGATTGGCACTTAAAAATAGCGCTAACAAATAAACGGGTTAGAATTAGCACTAAAGGCCATTAAAAACATATTCTCGGGTCTCGCGACTCGGTCCTCTCGGTTGACCGGTCAAAGCTGGTCAACTGATCAAACTTAGCCTAGTGGTTCTCTTTTCAATAACTCATGACCTAAATGCAATTAGTCAAGGCTAAAAACATTTGAATTTTCACACAGTTGGTCAAAAAGTAATTCGTTAATTTAAATTCTCACTCCCACATTGGTAAAGTTTAGTCAAAATGCAAAACATTAAAAATCAACTAAGAATTCTTATCAATGTTCTAATCTATGGTGCAAAACAACCACTAATCAATGAAATCTCAACAATCACAACCTAAATCTAAAATCATGTGCTAAAAATCAACAAATCATCGTGGCGGGGTGAGTTCGGATTTGCACTACCCAAATCAGCGCAGGCGTTTAGATGTATTCGGGGGTTGAATTGATATTGTGAACTGACCACAGGAATACTCATCTGCACACTCGAATCAAATACACAAAAACAGACATTCTTTTACATATTTTGACACACCTTGGACACATCTTGTAAATGTGTATAATGTCACAGATAAGATCTCGAACTTGGGATCTTAAGGGAGCACACCTTCAGAGCCTAAGCCTTCAACCAATTGTGTCACCCTTTGGAGACTGTCTGTTAGTAGTGGTTGAATGATATATTTGAATTCGTTTGATAAGTGGTTAAAAATGATTGTTTACTATAAAATACAAAAGAGTGATTTTTTAGGAGTAAAAATTAACCACTCATCTTCTTAAAAAAAACAAACATAGCCTATGAGAGAACAATTATTGGTTCCCAATCTTCGTTCCCATTAATTTTAACTTTGTAACTCTTTACCAATTAACTCTTCTTATTCTCACTCTAAAAGAGTGAAAGAGAATACTTGTAGGCTTTTAGATAAAGAAAATAAAGAGTATATTTTTTTAGAACAATTTTATACTTTTCATACTTGTGAAAATCTTTTAAAATTAATTTAAATGAGTTAATTGCAACACTTTTTAAACATTAAGAGAGGTGATTGCTCAAATTGAAAATTTAAAAACTTAATTGTTACAATGGAAGTGGAAAATGTTGAGGAACTCAAATATCCCACATCGATAAGGTGGGGAGTCCTCTAGCCACATATAACACAAGGTGAGCTACTCCTCCCATTGTCAATTGGTTTTGAGATGGATGCCTACACTTTCTAAGTTGGTATCAGAGCTCAACCGATATTCGGTCCAATAATAATTAAATTGAAATCCGATTCAAGATTGGTGAGCCCCAAAGATGGATAATTGAGATTTTATGAGTATTTAGAATGACTATTTATTTTGAGTATTTAAAAGTAATGATTAGTAATGATTGTGATAAAAAAACCTTGTTTGGATGTAGGCTTTTAAGAGTATTTGAAATTAATATTTAAAATTAAAATTTATTTTGAGGATTTAGAAGTATTGATTACAGTCAAAACCTCTTTTGGATGTAATTTTTTTAGGAATATTTGGTAAATACTAGTTTGAAATACTAACTAAATACTTATACAAACATCCCATAAATCTCTAACTTTATTTAATAAATAATTGAACTTTTGATTTATGTCTATAAATTATTTTAAGCAAAAAATAAAATAAAAATCATGTATAGGAAAATTCTAAAAATGTTTCCTACATAGCGGAAAAATGGAGTGCATGTTTGTAAAATGACCAAAATATCCTCGCCTTAATCAGTTCAGCTGATAACCTTCAATCTATAGTCTAGCTTTACCTGATAGTTTTCAATTAGTAGTTCAGTTGATAGCCTTCAATGAATAGTTTAATCGATAGACTTAATCAGTTCGTTGATAGATTCAATCAACTCACTTCCAATCTTTACTTAATTTGCTGAAAAGATTGGTAAAATTGAAATTTTTGAAAAACGAATGAAAGTTTATTGTGTAGGAATTATTTTTAAGAAAATGCTATAATTAAAATAGATAAATGAAAAGGTACTATACGGCTTAATTTTCTTAAAACTAAACCTAAATCTTTAAACTTAATTTAATAAATAATCAAGCTTTTATTTTATGTGTATAAATTTTAACATCTTCAAAGCGGGCATAACTTAACTGTCATTGGAGAGGCATCAGCATCTGCTCGATCTGTAGTTCGAGTCTCCACTCTTACGTTGTAACCTAAAAAAAAAAAAAATCAAAAGTTCAGAAATTCATTGATTGAATCTGTAATAGAAAATTTGGGAGTAAAAAAAAAAAAAAAAAATCGTACAAGATTTAAAGTCAATACATGAATCATCAATTCCAATCCTCTCTTTCCATTGTAGTTGAAATTAAAAAAAAAAAAATTAAAAAAAAAATAATAATAAAAGATAAATAATTATTAAATACTTTCTCAAGTCAAGAATCGACTAAGAGCATATTTGGCTATGACGAGAAACGAAAAAAAGAAATAAAACAAGAAAAACAAGTAGAAATTAATAATCGATAGAATGTATAACTCTATGAACCAAAACGACAAGAATAAAACATCCTTCTAACCGCATAAAGCATGCCCTAAAAACTTATGTACCTATAGACTATGTTTTTGGTAGAAAATGAGTGATGAATCATTACTCCTAAAAATCTCGCTCGTTTGTATCTGATACTAAACAATCACTCATAACTACTCATCAAACTCTCTATCAAAACACTTCATCAAATTTCACATCAAACATATCACTCAACCACTAATAACACGAATATCAAATAAGTAGTTAATTACTCAACCATTAGTAACATAAATCTCCAAATAAGTAGTTAATTACTCAAAACGATTACTGACATCAATTCTCAAACAAGTATTTAATAACTATTATTCGGTTGACTCCTCTCGTTTCTATCAAAAACAAACACATCCTCTGAGTTGACCAAACATATGATTTAATTAACATTTGAATTAAGTATTATAAGTAGGCGTGATCATCATTTAAAGAAAATAAAAAATGACATAATTCGAAACAAAAGTCAAGACCATGATTTCCAACAAACTTTGAAACGGTGGAGGAAATCACGGCATGTTCAATATATATACATACGCAATTTTGTTGTGCATGTGTGGATATGATTGTCTTCCACTTCAAATTTTCTCAATATAAATAATATTCAAATCACAAAAAAAAAAAAAAAAAAAAAAAAAAAAAAAAAAAAAAGAGGCCCACTAAACT
>JBBMEG010000001.1:4322531-4343953 GCA_037832605.1 Cyclanthera cordifolia | reverse complement strand
TATATATATATAATATGTTGCATAATATATTGTTACAGTTTTATCTCGAGTTATAATGCCAAAGCGAGTATAGCTTAACTGATACTACTGATGCATTAGCATCTACTCGATCAGTAATTCGAGTATCTGTATTGCCCTCTGTTGTCTCCGTCTCCATTTTTTATGAAGATATTTTATTCTATTAATCTATATTTTTCAAATAAATGTATTTATATGAAGCCTTCTCTCCTCAATTTTTGAATATTTGTTTTTTTTTCTAGTCAGAGAATTGTTTGACTTATAATTGTGCATAATTTTGCTTAAGATATGTGGCTTTCCTATTCTATTTCACAAACATTACATCTTCTAAACTTACCCTGAATTTTAACAAAGCTAAATTATTAAAAATAATTAAAAAAAATCCATAGACTGTGAAAGTTTGTCAAAAATGTCCCTCAACTTTGAAAATTTTTAAAATTGCCCTTGAACCTTGACAAAATTTTCAAAAATATCCCTAACTTTTAAAATGTCTCGCCTTAGAAGCATTATTTAAATTGTTTTAGTAATAATCTTAACCTTAGAAACATATATATAAAAAAATACTAACCCAACGGATATATAATATTAATAGATATCGATTTTGAGATGAAACTTAATTTTAATTTTGTATCATATCTTGTTAAACCTAGTGAGGCCGGTGTTATATCTTATAGCATTTATAAAATAGATCGTTTACTCTATTTATTGTCAATTGATTTAATTTTCAAACCAACAAGTAATTCAATTTTTTTTCAAAAAAACAAAAAACAAAAATAAAATGTCCAAATCTCATCATTATGTAACATCATTTATAATAAATACAAAAAAGTTAATTTTATAATAAAAAATATAGATTATAAAAATATTTATTAAAGATTCTGAAATTAGAATTATACAAATTATTTATTTTCTAGTACACAACTATAGCAACACACACAATATGAAAAATAAGAAACAATCCACTTGTAAAAAATAGAATAATAATAATAATTTACTTTTGCTAGTTTAAATATTAATTTTAAGTTTTTTTTGAAAAATACTCATATTTGTAAATAAATTCAAATTATTTTTAAGAAAGATAAAATAATGCATAACGTTTTGTTATAATAACCTATTTCTCAAACACAATTGAGTAATACTTGGATACTTACTTGCAATTACTCAAAAATATTATTTTATGGATATTTACAAACAAGTACCCAAGTATTACTGGTTTGTACTAACCCACAATTTGTCCCAATTCTCAATCTATCGTAATTAAATCGATGCTTCAAACACGCCTTAATTGGTATACGATATTGTCGAACTTCCGTTCTTTTTTATATGAAGGATGTGTTCGTTTGAAAGTTTTATGTAGCTATTAAAATTGAGTTTTTATAATTAATCTACAAAAATCTCATGCAAACGAGTTATTATAACCATTTTTTGTTTATAATCATTTAAAATAATTTCTCATTTCTAATCGCTCCACAATTTTGCAAACAAACACCTCCGAAATCTTTTTATTTTCAATGATGGATAATTTTGTATCGGCATAATATAACATTTACCCATAAAAAAAAAAAAACAATTAAAGGTTTTTTAATATTATAAATTTACAAAAAGTTAGTGTCAATTATTTGGTGGACGTTTGAAAATATTCAAAATTATTTTATAAAGAAAATTCAAAATTTGAAATGAAATATTCCCGTTTGTATCCGTTGTTAAAGTCAGAGCAACCGCTCATTTCCTCCAAGCTACACTTTTCTGAGCCCCACACGAAAAAATAGTTTAAATATAGGTAAATTATAAATTTAATCGTGTGATTAGTTAAAAATTAATATTTACGATTTGAAAATTTAAACTTTATCCTTATATTTTAGAGAAATTTACGATTTAGACCTTATAATTCGAAATTCCTTTTAATTTACGCAATAAGGAAAAGTAAGAAAAGAAAGGAACCCGATAGCTACTTGGCAAAATTAGAATTTAGTTTTTAAAATTTGATAAAATCTTAAAAATAATCTATGTCGTTAGTAATTCTTGGCGAATAACTACGTAAAAATTAGTTATTTACGTATTTAATGATGAGACTGTGAGTGAGTAATTGATTGACAAAGAAATGCATCATTTCAGATATCAAAAGTTATATATATTTTTTGATATTTAATTTTCAAAAGTTGAATATATCGAATAATTTTTTGAAACACATTTAAATTACATTCTATCTTAAGCTACAAACTCCTTTGTGTTTGTTTTGGGTATTAACAAGCTATTAAAAATGGAGTTATTACAACTCAATTTCAAATAACAATATTCAAACGAGTTATTGTAATCACTAAAAATAATTACTCATTTCTAATCATTTATTTCTAACCACTCAGAATAATCATTCATTTATAACTGCTTATTTTTAAATCTTCAAAATCATCACTCTTTTTTTTTTCACATGAGTTGTTGTCTGTCTATAAAAATTATCATTCAAACGAGTTATTAATTGTAATTTCTCTGTTAATATCAAAATCTAAGTGAATTATTCTTTAAAATCAAAATTTTAATTACTCAAAATAATGTCTGCCATCTTATCTCCAAACACTTTTTTGTGATTCCACAGGCTTCATCATACAAGAAAGCTCTTTTGTTTGGGCCTGATACTCTTATTGGGCCAATTGGGCTTCGGACATGTTTTAGGATCTGACTTTTTTCTTTAATGGGCTTACATTGTTTGAAGCTATGAGCAGCTACATGACAATTGATAATGGATACTCAATTCTATTATTGTGAATACTTTTTCTATGTAGAGCGGTTTGTTGGATGTTCTCGACATATCTCTAAATTGATATAATATTATAACGGGAGAACCCTCATTTCAACAACTGTATGATGTGCTCTCCATGTTGGGTATATCTATAGAGCTATTGTCGGGATCCTTCTTAGCCCGAGCCTTGGTATTGTAGAGAGTTGGCTTCGAGTTTACACAGTAGCAGGGGTTGCGGTAACTTTGGGCATACACCATCGTAGCTTTGTTTTTTGTTTCATCTAAAAAGTCTCATATCAATAGAGATGTTTGTCATTGTTTATATGCACATGATTTTCTCATTTTCTAACAAATGTGAGACTATTTGCAATATCTCAACATTTCTCCCATCAAACAAAGTTTCACCAAGCTCTATGTGGACTAAGTTTTGTGTTATGCACTTGAGGATCGAACTCCAACCTCTCCTCCAACGAAACTTCATTGAGTCTCTCTATAGGCTCATCTTCTGTGTTTGGCACTTAAGAATTAGCCCTCTCCTCGAACAAAGTCTGATCATTTCCGCATGTCAATCCGTCTAGCAGATACTTAGATCGACTTATCTTCTCTTATGAATACACTGTTAGTTCGATAGAACGGATTTCTGTCATGATTATATATTATATATAAATTGAATACCTCGTTTTTTTATAGTACACCACTAGTCAACTTGTCAATATTTTTGCTTCTTAATTTTTCATCTCAAACTTTTTAGTTATATATAAACGGACATAGTTAGTTAAACATAAAATGTATTTAAAATGAAAAAGAAAAGACAATTAAGATTAAAATACTATTTTGGTTCCTAAATTTTTATATTTGTTCTAGTTTAGTTCTTAAATTTTCAATTGTCCAATTTTATTCTTTATCTTTCTTATTTGTTTAATTTTAGTCCCTAAACTTTTAAATATTTAATGTTAGTCGTTTGACTTTTCAAAAAGTTTAAAATCAATCCTTCAAATTAGAATAAACTAACCAAAGTAAAAAAGGGTGTGTGACGTGGCAGAAAAAAAGATTTCTTGAAAAATAAAAACAGAGATTTAAACCATGAAAGAAGGAAGAATAATAATAATAATAATGACAATTATTATTATTATTATTTTTCTGCCATATCATCACATTTTTAACTTTGGTTAGTTTATATTAACTTCAAACATTATTTTAAACTTTTTATAAAGTTAACCGACTAAAATTGAATATTTCGAATCTTAAGGATTAAAATTGGACAATTAAAAATTTATGGACCAAAATGAAACAAACACAAAATTCTAGAGACCAAAATGATATTTTGACCATTAATAAAACTATTGTTAAGATTTTGGGTGTTAAGTGTCTATCTTAACCCATTTCTTCCTATATTGTTTCCATCGAAGAACACGAAGTTCGGGATTGGGTTTGTACATTTTGTAGAGCTTTCCTAGAGGGTAAAAAATCCCTCTCTCTTCACCACTGATCACGAGGCTTTTCTGGCAAGGTTCGGTAGGAGGCATCGTCTCAGAATTCAAGGTAATTGATTGTTCGTACGGTGGTTTAGATAGACTAGTTGTAATAAAAAAAAAAAATTAGAGCTCTTATTTTGTTGGGATTATTGAGCACTTATTTATTGATTTATGAACGACTTAAGTGCTATATTTTTTGACTGCATGCAGTATCTGTTGGATAAAATATAAATTTTAAAACTTAATTAAAACCTACAAAACAACAATTAGCATATGTTCAAAAAAAAAAAAAGTATGGTAACATATGGGCCCACCAACATGTGGCTCTGCTTTTCTGAACATGGCCTCCTTAAAAGATGGTGATTGTATTAATAAATAAATGATTTTTTAAAAATAATTTTTTATAATATGTTTTTTAAATTTTGTATCATTTTTATTGTTATTGTATTAATAAATAGAGAAATAAAATTAGTATTTAGAATGAAAATTTATTTTAGAAGCAATAATTTGTATTAATAAAAATTTGTTTGTAGGTATTTTTTAAGAGTATTTAGAATGAAATTTTATTTTGAGTATTTATAAATAATGATTAAAGTCAAACATTTATTTTGATGTAGTTTTTAAGAATATTTAAAATTAGTATTTAAAATGATGATTTATTTTGAGTATTAAAACTTAATGATTACAATCAAAACTTCGTTTGGGTATAGTTTTTTTTTAGATGTATCCAGTAGATACGAGTTTAAATACTCTTCCAAAATCTCATAACAAACTCTCCTAAATCACTTGTTTGAATTGGTTAGTAAATAATTATTTTTAACCTCTCGTTAAATCTTCTATTAAAATTTAAGTCAAATTTATCATTCAACCACTAGTAATATCAATCTCCAAACATATAGTTAGTTACTCAACCACTACTAACACTAATTTTCGAACAAGTATTTATTATTTCAATCACTGATCAATTTTCAAACTAAGTAGTAGTTAATTAGTCCAACTATCATTGACTCCTCAATACATATCCGCTCGCACTCTTTTCTACCAAAAACAAACACACCAACTTTCAAATATATAATTTTAATAGGTAGGCTTTCAAAGTTGTTGAACTACAGATCAATGAATGCTGGTATATTTCTAATATCAGTAGAGTTATCGGTTCGACATTGAATTATGGGTGTTTGAAGTGAATAAATAATATAAATCCGAGCTAAGTATATGATATCAATTTTATTAAACATAAAAAGAACTTATAAATGAATTAAGTTAATAATCTAAGTTGATAGAATCATAATGCAAGAAAGTATAAACTTGTGAATATATTTATAAATCTCTGAAAGAAAAGTTAATTAAATAATTTTTGATAATTATAAATTTGGTCTCTATGATTTAAAAATCTAATCTTTAGTCTGTATATGAAAAATTTACAATTTAATCTCTTCGGTTTGAAAAATTAGAATTTAATCTCTAAAATTTGATAAAATCTAAAAAATAGTTTATGTGTTCGGAGTTGTTGGTGAATAAAATATATAAAATTTAATTATTTATGTGTTTAATAATGAGAGTGTGAAAAAATAATTGATGGAATAAAAAACGCATCATTTATACATTAGAAGTTACATCTACACACTTAACTTGTTATTATTTAAGAATAACATTCATTATTTTTTAGTTTTTATCAAATTATATAGACTAAATTTTATTTTTTTAAAATCAGATATAAAATTTTATATTTCTCAAATATATGTACTAAATTTTATATTATTTCGCATGTAAGATATTAAAATCTAAAATTTTAAATTACACGCATTAAATTCAAAAAAAAAAAAAAAACAAACTATATTACCACATTTATAATTTACTCAATTTTTTTTTTTTTTTGTTTTAGATTTGAAAATTTAGGATAAAAATAGAATAAATATTTTAGGTGATTCCTTCATTCATGCAATCTGTCCACAGTTATCTGAACATGAGACACATCTCATATTTTCTCTTCATGTGCAGTCCTATGTGGGACCACCATTTTTATTAAAATCAAATGTCTTTTTCTTTTTATTTTCTTAAAAAAAAAAAAAAATCAATCTTCAATTAGCTAATTAGATATGTATAGATATATTTTAATTATTTTATAAGTTTATAATATTTAATTTGTTAAATTTAATTGTTGAATCTTTACTCTTTCGATTATTGATTTTAATACAAATTCAAACAATCTTCCTCCAGACCGAAACTCTCTCCTCCATAGAAGAGGAGAACTCCCAACTGTTGTCATTTACTTGACTAAACCAGAGTTCACAATCCTTAACAATAATATTGTTGAATTTAGAAAAATTGGAGTTGACCAGAATA
Source organism: Cyclanthera cordifolia (assembly GCA_037832605.1). Classification (NCBI taxonomy): domain Eukaryota; kingdom Viridiplantae; phylum Streptophyta; class Magnoliopsida; order Cucurbitales; family Cucurbitaceae; genus Cyclanthera; species Cyclanthera cordifolia. The sequence continues at coordinate 4,337,377 of JBBMEG010000001.1, read as the reverse complement.
AATTTTATAACCTTTTGTCACATCAAACTCCGTTAAGATAGGAAGAAGTCACCTAAACTAGGACTCTATACTGTGCTTGAGCCCTTGTTCAAGAGTCACTCCCTCCAAGAACTTGACAAATAAGTTCATCCATTCAATTAACTTTGAGTTTCTAATCCACTCATTCACGATCTAATCAATCCTCCAATTCCATTTACTGAAATTTCCAGCAATTGAGATTTTTTTCCTTTTGTTTTGAAATACAAAGGGAGCTGAACGATTTGAACCAAGACAACGTTGTCGTTTTTACATTCAAATATCGATTGAGCTAGCTATGACACACTTTGACCCCAACCATCAAACAATGAAAGTGAATTCCCCTGTTTGGCTAAGAAGAACATCCTAGTGGGCTGGCAAATGCCTAGGAAGGAAGTCTCCCTCCCTTCCATTCCCGATAGGCAAAATGCGCCTTAAATGATCATGTGTGAATAACAACAAAATAAATAATCAGACGGTAAAATAATCATTATTCTATTTTTTTGTCTCAACTATTTTTATTGTAAAGTATGATGAATGAAAGAAACTTCGAGTAGAGTTTAATACGGCGACGTATTGCCTGATATTTTGTTTGAAGGTCATAAAATTGTCGAATATGACATAGCAGTCAGTTTTTCTAATCTTAACCAACGATTTTAACCATCAATGAAGCTCATTTTCATAGTAGTGATATAAATTTAATCAAACGATGATCTACTCCCAAATTAAAAAATGATTACTTTTATTTTTTTTGTAAGGGGAGAATTATAACTCAGGATAGGTTAATCATTTATAACAATTAAAATATTGTTAATGTTTTTTTATAAAACATTATTCCAAACTTATAAAAATATGAATTAAAATTATAAATTTCAAACCAAATTTGTAATTCCAACTTCAATCTTTCATTGATTCTAAGCTTGTAAACAACCTCACTTCACCTTCAATATCCAACTATTTACAAAAGACAGCCAGCTGTCAATATTATAGAAAAAAAAATGAAAAATAAAAACAAAACAAAAGCTGAGAAAAGAGAGTTTGCAGCCATTTTTCTTATTGGCTGATAATAGAAAATTAGATGTGGACTTTGGGGTTTTTTTTTTTTTTTTTTTTTTTTTTTTTTTTTTTTTTTCATTTCACACTTCACTCTACTCTTATCATAGATATGATTTAGTTGTAAGAGAATTTTTTCTATTTTTATTAACATTTAAATTTTTGTTTAATTTTCTATAAAAATTAAAGTATATATATAAATTTGAGTTTAATATTTTAATATTTGTTCATAGGAAATATATTCACTCATTGAATTTAACTACATTCAAAATATGATCTCTTATGGTCATGAAAAAATTACTAATTTTTATTGGTATACATAACTTCTATTTTCATATAATTCTACTTCAAAAATTTAGCATTTCTTTAATTATTATTATCTCATTTAATTAAAACTCAATACTATATTCAATAATATATACTTTTTGAAGTATAAAGTATGACGTAGATGATTCATTCTTGGAGTTCGTATCATGGTGAAGGTAATGTAACAATGTGATTATGGCTTAAAACATGTCAAAATCGTTCAAGTTATTAGCTCATCGAAAGTTAGTACGTTCATTCAACATCTTACCTACAAGTAAGAGGTTGATCAAAAGAAGGGGTTATTTGTTGTATATTTGCAGTGTAACATTTCAAGCCAAAGATTTAGAATATGGGTTCAGCCTCTCTAAGCTATGTCATATGACTTGATCACATTACCTACTTGTCTTGATTGTTTCTAAGAATATAGATTGCCCTGATATGTTAACATAAGTCCTTCAAGCATACTTTGTTCTCACTCGCACATATTTTGTCCTTACTTAAATGCTTCATGAGAAAATTCTTCTTTGGTCATCCAAATTTCAATTGCTTCAAGTTAAGCATGCTTAATTTTTGAGTTTTTAGGATTAAGTTACCGAAAAGAAAGGTGCAAATAACTGTCAATTCTTTAATCTTTTAAAACTATATGAGACTTACATTTTCTCAAGATACGACTCTAATAGATTTAGTCTCGGTTTCATTCATGTACTCCTTTTAATCTTGTGCATCACGTTCCTATTAGGTTTTGCTTTGATTCGTCAACCGGACCACATATTGTTTGAAAAGGTTTTGCTTATGGTGTTGTGAGTGAAATTATCCTAGTAATATCCAGACAAGGCGTAGGCCCTCCCGAAGGGCAGTCGAAGAAGTCCGACCCCCCTACAGACCAGCAAGATCAAGGCCGAGCTCAAGGTCGATATCGAGCTCTAGGCAAGGCCAGGCTCAAAGCCTGCAACCGAGCACGAGGAGAAGTTTGATCCCCCCCGGGGGTCGATTGAGGGAATCCAGATCCCCGAGGTCAGGCCCAATATAAAGTGATGATCAGATACCACAAATAACGGGCGGGAGTCATGCCGAGAAAATCTGATATCCTAAGGGGTCGGTCGAGGGAATCCAGACCCCTATGAAGTCAGGTCTAATTTAAAGTGACGGCTGAATACTACCGATAACGGCCGGGAGTCACTCCAAAAAGTTTGACCACCCCCAGGGGAGTCAGCCGTGGGAAAACCAGGCCCATCGTGGCCAGACCGTGTCAAAATTTGATCCCTGAGGGAACAATCGAAGACGAACACCCTCTAAAGGGAGAAAGCCATGGAGGTCAAGGCTCCTTTAAGAGCTGACCGAGTCCAAATAGCGACAGGATACTGCCTATAACGGCAGGGAGTCACGTCAAAAAGTCTGACCACCCCTAACAGAATCAGCTATGGGAACCAGACCCCTCGGGGCCGAACTATATCAAAATCCAATCCCTGAGGGGACGGTCGAAGGCAAACACCCCCTTGTAAGGACCCATGTTTTCAAAGAATAAAAAACCAAAGACTTTGCTTAACTCCAATGCATGAAAATCAGTTATAAATCACACTTTAACTGATTAATCAATGCATTTATTGAAAAAAATTATTGAGTAGGATCCCAAAAAATTTAATAAACTCAGAAAGTTATAATTATTAACAACGCGGAATTTAAAGCATGCTTCGATTTTTTTCTAGACTCCAATGCAACGATTCACATAGTCAACGTAGCAGCATGGTCAACATCCTGGTTCAAGTACCTGGAGGAAATTGACAATGGAAATGATGAGTCGCATAACTTAGTAAGGATCCCCAACTCAGGATCAGCATAAACATGAATACAATAAATGGTATATAGTTACAAGATATCAAAATGATGCATGATGAATGATAATACTGGGGGCGACCTCAATAGGGCTTTGCAGTTCTGAGTCTTTGATAGATAGTAATGATGACACCAGAGCTACCCCGATGAGACATGCCACTCTCGTGCCTTCAATAGATAGAAGCTATTGTCGGAGCTATCCTTGTATGGCCATGCCACTCCCGAACCTTCAAAAGATAGAAGTTTTACATTGTTGGGGCTCCTTTGTACGGTCATGCCACTCTTGGGTCTTCATGTCGATGCTGATTTGTGGCCTTTCATATATGCATAAGTAATGCATATATTCTAGTTTGTGTTTCACAATGACATGCCAACTTATCATGAATCAATAACTCAGTGCATCACAATATGTACAATTCATAACATAGCAATATTATTCAGTAATTGCCACACAAACAAACAGGACAATCCATACAGATCATCAAATAAATTACACTCAATTAATCTTACACATGCTTATATTCACCCACAAGACTCAAGTTAAGGATAAGATCCTCTTACCTCTCCGAATCCACACTTGAGCTCATTAGCTCTAAATTCATCAATCAATAAAGACTAGTACTCAAATATGACTCTATTGAATAAAAGAGTTAAAACTAGCACCTAAGATCATTAAAAACGGACTCAGGACATCTAACTTAACAAAATGGATCAAACTTCCAAAAAACATATTTTCGGATCTCGAGATTCGGTCAGTTCAGTTGACTGGTCAAAGCTGGTCAAATCTGCCAAACTCAATCCAAGGGACTATTCTTTCTTTTTTTTTTTTCTTTTTCTTTTTTTTTTTTCAAAAATTCATGGCCTAAATGCACTTAAAACAAGGCTTAAACATTTAAATGGTCATTTTACATGGTGGGTCGAACACCTCATCAATTTGGTAAAAATGCACATAAGGGAATTCAATTTGCCAAAAAATTCAACATCAAATCTACGCTACAAACAATACACCACAAATCACGAGAAGAGATAAAGTTTCTCCTTGAGCATTTCAAACCTTCTAATTTAGTTTGACTAATCAGCACGACCAATTAATAAGCACATTGTGTATCACATGAACGATGGACGAACTTCCATCACACTTTTTTATTGCATCCAAACCTTTCAACCATCACTGTAATGCTTCTCCAACGTAGTTCCAAACAATGGGTCTATGCCTGATCAAGAGAAAAATGCTAGAGCTTACTAGCTAGCAAGCTGGAAGTAAAGGGAAAATAAAAAGAGAAGAATTTAACCTATTATTTAGCTAATGAAATACGATTTAAGCAACAAAACCATATGAGCACCACTAACCCGAAAGAAACAGAAAAATTACGAGCCAACGGATTTGCTACTCGTAAAAACTCTATATTCAATCTCCCCAGCCAAACTCCCTAGGGGCCGTTTGTTTCGAATGTTTATGGAGATTTTATAAACGAGCTTTTATAATCACTCTTTAAAAATCTTATACAAACGAGCTATTATTACAATTTCTTCTTTATAATCACTCCAAATAACTTCTCATTTCTAAACACTCAAAATAAAACTTCACAATTTTACAAACAAATACCCCCTTAGAGTTCTCGAGATCCCACACCAAACCAGCGCCTTAATCGAATCTCACACGAAGGCCACCGGTTTAGGCTTTCAATTAATTCATAATTGTTTGTTTATTTGTTTGTTTTTTTAAATGACAATATCAACAACTTAAATTTCAATTTTGAAAAATATTTCATCATTATTATTACTATATATATATATATATAAATTATTTGAATTCACATTTAGGTGTGAGTATGAGTTGTTTATTTCAACCAACTATTTAATTTTGATAATTTCATTCTAAAGAAAATTCTTAAATAACCACCGTAGGTTATTTTAGAAGGTGGGCTCAAGATTCTTTAAGTTTCATTTAACTCAATTAATTCCAAACTTTTAAAATCAATGCATTTTAATTAATTTCTCAAATCATTTAAGGTTATAATTTACTATTAACACTATAAATTTACGGGTTGTTACATCGGTAAAAGAGAAAGCCGTGGAGGTTAGAGCTCTCTTAAAAGCTGATCAAGTCCAAGTAACACCATAGGTTAAATAACCACCATAAGGGGTAACATCCTAGAGTTACACCGAGAAGGCCCACATCCTTAATGGATCAGTCATGGAAGTGAAGACCTTTAATGATTGGCCGAGTTCAAGTAATCCCCGAGTTAAGATCGTTACACCTCTCAAGTGTAACGGCAAGGGGATTACGCTGGTGTTAATGCCTGACTTAAATGACAGCCTTTACAAACGATTGACCATTAAGTCGCCATTAGTTAGCTGTAACGGTTACACTATCTATCAAAGTAAGAATGATTCGCATTTCTCTCCAAGCCAAATCAAGCTGAAATATGCTACTAAGCTCTATAAGCACGTTCTAAAGGCTCTCAAGCTCTCTAAACAATTTCCAAAATCTGTTTACTGACTTAGGCATCGGAGGCCTTGTGGAGGCTTCTCGTCCTCAGTAAAACAAATTGTACCGTTTATATCTGTTGACCACTTTTCGCCACCAATATATATATGATATCATTTGCTGACGCAATAAGCCCTAGATTCAGACTAGAATTCGAAACCCAAATTTTGCTCTAGAACAAATACGATATGACCATATTATTTAATTGTCTTGTATGCATCTAAGAGTGAATACAATTCCCACAAAACATCCTAATACATGTCTTTTCAGTATGCTTTATTCTTATTCACCCGCTTTCTAAAAAAATTCTCAAGAATTAATAACTTAACTTACAATTGTTCGAAATTAAACTTGCTTGGCTTTAGAATTCCAATGATATATCAAAAATTAAAGGTGCATCGTGTTGATATAGATAATTATTCATAATTTTTTTTTTTAAATCTTTCTAACTATGTCTATTGTTTGTTTTATAATATATGGTTCAAATGTGATCTGTGGTCACATATAGGTTACATTCATCCTAACCTATTGCATTACAATATAACATTTAGGATATGGTTTGAGCCAATAAATAATTTATTATTTATTAATATTGTGAGTAGTAAATTAATTAATTTACTAATAAATTGTTGGGAATTAAACTTTTTAAATTGCAATGCCAACTACGTATCATTTATTGTGAGTAGGCTTTAACTGGTAGTTTATTTGTTTATATCTGTTTACGTTAATAACATGTTGAACTCTTAATTTATTTTAATTGAAAATTTTCATTTTTGATTATATTTTTATATATATATATATATATATATATATATATAGATTAAATTATAAATTTTATGGACTCTATAAATTTAGAATTTAATTTTTATGATTTAAAATTTTTAAAAATAAAATAAAATTTAGTCGTTTGAAAAAAATTAAAAAATAGTTTATGTTGTTAGTAAATGGTAAGCGAGTTAAATGCATAGATATAATTTCTAATGTATGAATGAATGGATAATTTTGTACAAACAATTACTTATCTATCACATTCGTCATTTAGACATAAATGTTTTTTTTTTTTTTTTTTTTTTTTGAGAATAGACAATCACATTATACTCGGGGTGATCACGCATGGCCAGCCACCGGAAGATATCATAGGAATGAAGTCTACAAATTAATGTCACAGATGATATATATTGAACCTGAGATCTTGAAGGAAGTATACCATCAAAACTCAAGTCATCAACCAACTGCGCAAATTAGATCTTGAGGAAAGCATACCTTCATCAAAACCCAAGGGAGCATACCTTCAAAAACCAATATTAAATTCTAGTTTTTAAAAATATAAAAATTTACATTTAAATTTCTTGTAATGTATCTATAGAGAGAGAGAGAGAGATTTTTTTTTTTTTAATTTTTAAAATTTCATCACTAATTGAATTAATGTTAATTGAATTTTAAATCGAAAAAGTTGATGTCACAGTAATTTTATTATTTTGTATTAATTCAGTTCAACACCAGCGTGACCGAAAATTGATATTTGGCTCTCAATTTATTTGAGAGCAGTAGTCATCTAGATAGAGTTTGTGGCCCCCTCCCTTAATTTGTACTAAAAAAATAAAATTTTAAGTATTTCTCGCAGCTTCTTTCTCAATCTTTAAAAGAAAGGTTAACCTTTACATCAACATCGTAACCTCTTGAAATCACGCAAACCCTTTGAGAGTAGAAGAACAACAAAGTTTCACATATCGGGAAAAAAATACAAGAAAATTTCAAAAATAAAAATGAAATAAATCGAAAAGAATAAAGGCAAAATGACATTTTTACTTTTATTATAAGATTACAACAATGAGAGGTAGGGATTCCGACCGTGACCATAATATTCTTGGGTGTACAGTGACATTTTTAATTTTTTTAATAAAAAATTTAAAATTGATTTCAATATTATTATAAATTACTCACTTAAATAACTCTTTAAATGATGAAAATAATTCAACTATTAATTGCTTTAAATAATTGAAAAATAATTTCAAATATTCTTTATTACTCTTTGGAACTTTTTTAAAGTAGCCAAATTGTATAAAAATATTATATCTATATCCAGAATTTAAAATCTTTTACAAAAATTTTCAAAACTTTTCTACTTAGGTAAATAAATGAATTGTTAAACATCATAGTACCCCTCATGAAATTGTATGGAAATGGAAAGGTTTAAAAATTTAAATTTGAAATTGTCCCACTCTCTATAATAGTCGTTTCAATTTCCCAAAATATCTCTCAACCGAAAAATCACTCCCTCTAGTTAAGTCATTCACGCAAAAAGTGTCCAACCTATTATTTTTGTATGATATAAATGATACTATTGGTGATCATCGTGAACAAATTACAAGGATACAGTCTGATAATTTTCTTATCCAGGATCATGATCTCAACCGAAGTGTTATTTAGGTATATCAAAATTTATGTAGTATTATATTTATATTATCAATATGTATAATATAACTTATATTATACAACAAGATGAAGAAGAAGATGAGGTATTATAAAAGTTTATAAAATGTATTTTACATAGTGTTAATCATATGAATTTGTGAAAATAATTATTCTAATGCATCACGTAAGAGATCTAGTACACAACCCATTTTTGTGAGGTTTACCAAATTGAACTTGAAGATGAAGGGTTCGAAATCTGGAAGCAAGAATATGTACGAGGATGATCAACTATTTAAATCGAAGTCTTTATTTGCGAAAGAGAAGAAAAAAGTATAAAAATGTTATCGTTGATGGTGAAGGAGACATAGAATTTACCGAGCTGCCATTTCTTAAAATATTGTCACAACTACCACAATTTTAGTTCGTAATAGGTTTATTTTACAATTTAGTAAGTTTTGTTAATGTTAACTTCACTCTAGTAGACATGGAACGTTGGTTTTGTTCGAATTATATTGTCATGTGCAATATGAAATTTCATTATAGTTTCATTTGTTTAGTGTTTTTATGACCATTTGATCGACTACTTTAATTGTTTTATAAATAAGATTAGTTATTTCTTGAAAAAATCTACAATAACACTCTGATGTGTTGTATTGTAATTTTACATAATATTGGATGAATAGATAATGTTCAACATATACATATCAAAAAAATTAAGTATTGTGAAAATTCAAAACACGGTAATGTCAAAACACGTATTGAATCGCAACTATATATAAAAAAGGTTTTTAATGAGTATTATATTTTAGAAAATAAAATATAGATAACAACTAATGTACTGCATGATTTTTACTAGAACGTATATTGCGCTCCAAGCATTCACATCGTTCATATTTAACTTTAGTCTTCATTGAAATCTTGACTGACTTCCCAACCTGATTTTTTTGGTCTATAATTAGACGTCGCATAGCAAGCATCATAATTTTTTATGAGTCATCACTTGCTCAAAAGTAATATTAGACAATATAATTGATGTTGATGTCACGTTTATTCCATATACGTACCATTATGACCAATCATAATAGGAATGAAGTTGAAAAAATCGGTTAATACATTATCGTATGTATAATACGTTAATAAAATAATAACAATCATAAAAACATATTTGTACTAAAAAAAATCAATGAAAACATATTAATAAGTAAATAATAATAATATACATGTTTTTTTTTTGCTAATGGCTATGAACCATATTAACTATTTTTTTTTTTTTTAGATTTTAAATGATAAGGATTAAATTTTATTTTTTAAAATTAAAAGACTAAAATTAAGTTAATACAAATCAAATTTTTTGAAACTATAAAAAGTATTGATCCTAATAACAACAATACAAAAGAGGCACACGATAAACATATTTTTTAAGATTGATCATAACGTGAAAGATAATAAAGGTGTACATAAGTGAACTATGACTACCTCTGAATAAGAAGAACTCGCTGTAAAGGCGCAAAATAATTATATTGACAAGGTGCCTATTTATTTTTTGGTACTAGAAAAATAAAAAGAGGTTGAATAGAATTGTAATCCACTATATTCCATATTGAAATCAATATAAATCTCAAGTTCATGATACGGATTATATTTCTCCAAAATTTTCGTCGAACAAGTAGTTCAATTATATTAGTGTAAATTTGATGACTGATATATTATAAGTTCGAATCTTCTCACCTCTCTTTAATATTATTTTTTTAAAATTCTCATTTCCTAATTTCCTCGTAATCATTGTTATGGCTTAGAGTCAACAAACAAAACGGAAGAAACCATAACTAAAATGATAAATGTAATGAAATTTGAAAGAAATTAATAAAAAATAAAAGAGATTGAAAAAATAAATAATAAAAAAATAAAATAGTCCAAAAAACAGTAGCGCAAATACCGGTTAATGCCCTCGCCTCTCTTTTTCTCTCACTTTTTTTCTTTTATTTATTTATAAAATAAATTAAACTCTCTTCTTTCCTAAAGCTCACACTCAAAAATCTAAATCTCTCTTCCCAATGGAATCTCCACTCAAATTTGTCTTCTTCTTTTTCATCTCCGCTGTCGCCGCCGCGTCGGAGTTTCAAACCCTAACTATCCGCCCTCTTCCGAAGCCAACTCCCCCTCTGTTTTCACAATCCCTATTCCATTCCGATCAAACCCTCGATTCCACCGCCGGCGCCCTCACTCTCGACCTCCACCATTTGGATTCTCTCCATCTCAACCGAACCCCTTCCGATCTCTTCAATTCCCGCCTCCGCCGCGACGCCCTCCGTGTTCAGTCCATCATTTCTCTTGCCGCCGCCCGGGCGTCGCTTCCACGCGCCGCATTCAGCAGCTCCGTCACTTCCGGCCTCGCCCAAGGCAGCGGCGAGTACTTCACGCGCCTCGGCGTCGGGACTCCTCCGAGATATTTGTACATGGTTCTCGACACCGGAAGCGACGTCGTTTGGCTTCAATGTTCCCCTTGCCGGAAATGCTATTCTCAATCCGATCCAATTTTTAATCCATTGAAATCAAAATCCTTCGCCGGAATCCCCTGTTCTTCCCCTCTCTGCCGCCGTCTCGATTCCTCCGGCTGCTCCACGCGCCGCCGCACCTGCCTCTACCAAGTCTCCTACGGCGACGGCTCCTTCACTACCGGCGACTTCGCCACGGAAACCCTAACATTCCGCCGCAATCGAATCCCCGGCGTCGCCCTCGGCTGCGGCCACGACAACCAGGGTCTCTTCGTCGGTGCCGCCGGTTTATTAGGCCTTGGCCGCGGCCGATTGTCTTTCCCTTCCCAAACCGGAATCCGGTTCAACCATAAATTCTCCTATTGCTTGGTCGACCGGTCCGCTTCCTCCAAACCGTCCTCCATGGTCTTCGGCGACTCGGCCGTTTCCCGGCTCGCCCGGTTCACTCCACTTATCCGAAACTCGAAACTGGAGACGTTTTACTACGTCGAACTCGTCGGAATCAGCGTCGGCGGCGTCCGTGTACGCGGCCTCTCCGCCTCCCTCTTCAAGATCGATCCCGCCGGCGACGGCGGAGTGATCGTCGATTCTGGTACTTCGGTAACTCGATTGACCCGACCCGCTTACGTTGCTTTTCGCGACGCGTTTCGGACCGGAGCGGGTCATCTGAAGAAGGCGCCGGAGTTTTCGCTGTTCGATACGTGTTACGACTTGTCGGGTCAGTCGGCGGTGAAGGTTCCGACGGTGGTGCTGCATTTCCGGGGAGCCGACATGTCGTTGCCGGCGACGAATTATTTGATTCCGGTGGACGACAGTGGCAGCTTTTGCTTTGCGTTTGCGGGTACAATGTCCGGGTTGTCCATTATTGGGAATATTCAACAGCAGGGTTTTCGGGTCGTTTACGATTTGGCGGGTTCTCGGATCGGGTTTGCTCCACGTGGCTGCACGTGATCTCTCTTCTTCAGGGGCAGAAGAGTAATAACAAGAAAAGGGGAAAAGTAGGATTTTTAATTTTATTTTTATTCTTATGACATTTTTTTTTAAGGTTTGTTTTTGTGGTGTATTTGTATTTATTATCAGTTTTTATAAAGTTATTAAAGCCTCCAACTTGGGGGTGATTTGGTTTGTTTAAAAGGTAAAGATTTGGACATGTATCACTGTCAAATTAAAAAAAAAAAAAAAAAAAAAAAAATTAGACATGTTTGTGTTTTTTTTAATGGGTGACATTTTAATTCAAGCAAATTTATAATTTTAAGGAATGTTTGGTTGAGATTTGAAGAATTTTTAGAATTAGTATTTATAATGATGATTTATTTTGAGTATTCAGAAGTAATGATTACATTTAAAAATTTGTTTGAATGTAATTTTTAAGAATATTTAAAATGAGCATTTATTTTGAGTATTTAGAAGTAATTTTTAGTAACGATTGTGGTCATAAATCTTGTTTCAATGTGGGTTTTAAGAGTATTGAAAATTAGTATTTAGAATGAAATTTTACTTTGAGTATTTAGAAGTAATGATCATAGTCAAAACTTGATTGGTATGTAGTTTCTAAGGGTATTTAAAATTAGTATTTAGAATGAGGATTTATTTTGAGTATTTAAAAGTAATTATTGCTGTCAAAACCCATTTAGATGTAGTTTTTGTAGGAGTATTTAGTACTTTGAAATATTCCTCTAAACTCGTATAACAAACATCTCCTTAGTGTCCAGATTAGTTAAATAACCATTTTGTCATACATGATTGGATTTTGAGATTGATACATAAGAGAAAATGGAAGAAGAGAAAGAAATTGAATAATTCGAAGATATAAAGTAGTTATGTGAGAATTAGTGCTTTAGAGAGCTTCTTTTTTTTTTTTTTTGGAGATCAATGTTGAAGAGAAACATGTTTAGATTTGATAAAATTTGATGAAAATTTTGATTTGAAATTTGATCGGAGAAAAGTTGATGAAATGTTGGGAAAAGTTGAGAAGATGGTATGATTCTATTAAAAACAAAAATGGTGTTCAACTTCCTCATTCTCTCGGGGGAATCCCATCTTAATATCACACTTGTTTCATTATAGTCTTAAATTTTCGCATGTTTAATTTCATTTCTAAATTTTCAAAATAATTTAAAATACGCTCTAATTGTTTTTTTTTTTTTTTTTTGTTATATTTTCTTATAAAATGTTACCATATTTTCATTAAATGTTAGAAATATGTTTCCTGCGATAAAAAGTTTTAGGATAAATTTATAAATTTAGTCCATATAGTTTGATGAAAACTAAAATTTAGTCCCTATGATTTCAAAATTCTAGAATTTAGTTCTTATGATTTGAAAAAATCTACAATTCAGTCCTTATGGTTTGAAAAATTAGAATTTAGTCTCAAGGTTTGATAAAATATTCTAAAAAATAGTATGTCATTCGTAATTGTTGGTTAATAAAATACGTATAAATTAGTTATTTTTGTGTTTGATGATAAGGGAATGAGATAAGTAATTAATTGGAAAAAAAACATAATTCATACATCACATTTACATACTTAATTCACTTACGATTTACGAATAATATGAACTATTTACTAGGTTTTATCAAACCATAAAAACTAAATACTATTTCATCAAACCATAGGACTAAATTTTATATTTCTCCAAATCATAGAGACTAAATATTTTTCCGAATCATAAGAACCAAAGTCTAAATTTTCAAATCATAGAGACTAAATTAAATTCTAACTTTCATGAAATCATATAGACTAAATTTATAATTTACCCAAATATGTAATATTACTAAATCAGTTTTCATAATTTATGGATTAATTATATTAACCACAAAAATAAAACAATAGTGATATTACCTTAATGATATTTTAATTATAGCAATTTTTTTTTTGAAGAAATCATAGTAAATTATTTAACTTTATTGTTTTTTTTTATATTAATTTTAATTAATTATTTTCAATCAATTCATGAATTTGATGGAAAGTATTAACTCAATTCTTGGTGTACTTGATTTTTTTTTTTCTTTTATTTGCTCTCAAATAATTATTAAGAGCCAACAGAATTGAAATTATATAATATTGAACTGAATTATTTTGGAACCCGTGAATTATTTTCGAAGATGAATAGTATGACTTTAAATGCATGTAATAAATAAACTAACGTGTGTTGTTTGAAAAATTAAATAATAAAAATACTAACGTTAGTGTGACTTAAGACTCTCAACTAAAAGTTTAAGTTGGATGTTGAATTCCCCCCCTACCCTACATGTTCATGTCAATAAAACATTGATGTTGTGAGGAAATTAATACTAGTACTCTTCACACACACACAAACCCTTTAGGAAGTAGCTTAATCTTAGCCCTCGTTACTAACAAATTGATCATCGTTCCATCGTTCAGATATAGTTGATTGTCATACTATAGAGGTGCATGATAGAACCGACAACCTGAACAATCCAAACCACCCAACCCAATGATCATTTGTTACTTTTTTACCGATTTTCGAAGAATATATATTTTTACAAAGAGTTGAAGCTTCGTTCTCATATGCTCAGGGTATAGCTAACTCTTCCTCAGACTATAGACATAGTTGGAGATGTCTACAAATTAACGCAAACAAATCTTGAATATAGAGAATTCAAGAATAATCAGAAAGAATATTATGTTATATTTATCATAACTATAGATAACTTTAAACTAAACTAATCACATGGATTATTTTTAAGTTTAATTGATTATCTAAAGACTAAAATTGAATGAATTTCAAAATTAAAGAACAAGTAGAATGGAAGGATAATCAAATAAAGAAATCGCTTCACGTACAACTTTTCATATACCTATTTTAATTATAGCATTTTCTTAAAAATAATTCATACTTAACAGATTTTCATTCGATTTTTCAAAATTTCAATTTTACCATTTTTTTCAGCAAACTAATTGAAAACTGATAGTGAGCTATTAAATATTTCAGCAAACTGATTGAATATATCAATTGAACTACTAATTAAAGACTATCAACTGAACTACTGATTGAAGTTATCAGCTAAATTGGTTGAAACTTATCAATTGAACTGAAGTCCTTCTACAACAAAAAACGATCCATTTTCTGCTATGTAAAAAATATTTTCAAAATCTTACTATACATCTTTTTTTTTTTTTTTTTTTTTTTTTTTTTTTTTTTTTTTTTTTTTTTTGGTTTGGTTGAACTTAGGTAACAAAATAAATAAGCTCACAAATTTAGTCCAAAACATTA
>JBBMEG010000001.1:4307039-4322431 GCA_037832605.1 Cyclanthera cordifolia | reverse complement strand
AAAATTACTTTTAAGGAACTAAAAAGTTAGCGAACACTATTCACCCCCCTCTAGTGTTGCCTTTCGATCCTACAGGAAGCACAGTTGATGGAAATATCTCCCTTTGTGACTGATTGTCTTTTAAGACATGGAATGGGTACTTGTCTTCATAGAATACAACATCTCGTGATACGAACACCTGGTCCGTTTGAGTGTTTAGTAAACGGTAGCCTTTTACTCCTGGTGGATAGCCTAGAAAAACACAAGGTAGATGCTCTAGGTGCAAATTTGTCCCGGCTAGCCTTTAATGTGGAAGCATAACAAAGGCATATGTAGTTTCGCATAACTGAATAGTCTACGGATTTTTGTGTTAGGACTTCGAAAGGATTTTTGTTTTGTATGAGCGGCATTGGAATCCGGTTGACTATATAAGCAGCTGTTAAAACGCATTCTCCCCAAAATCTTATCGGAAATTTTGATTCAAACAACAAGGATCTAGCAACATTCAATAAGTGTTGGTGTTTCCTTTCAACAACAGAGTTATGCTGGGGAGTCTCTACACACGAAAATTGATGGATAGTACATGTGCTTTCAAAAAAATCCTTAAACATTAGCTCAGGGGCATTATCTAAACGAAAAATTTTAATATTAGCTGAAAATTGTGTCTGTACTAGAGAAACGAGGTACAATCAGTGAAGCATCAAATTTATTTTTCATAAGAAATATCCATGTATATCTAGAAGAGTCATCAACAATTGTTAAGAAAAATCTATATCCATTATATGTTGGGGTTTGGAAAGGACCCCTAGTATCACAATGTACAATGTCAAAGGTATGGACAGCTACATTGTTATTGAAAGGAAATAATATTCCTTTTTGTTTGGCTAAAGAGCATATATCACAAAATTTTGCAGGGTGATCAGAAAATTCCAGTGTATTTTTCATCATCTCTAGTCTTTGATGAGATAAGTGGCCAAGTCGACCATGCCAAGTTGTTGCTGATACTGAGCAGAAAGCAACAATTTCTTCTGTTTGTAAGTAATATAGATGATCACAATAGTCAACCTTGCCAATCGTCATCAGCTGTGAACGGTCCTGTACTAGGCAACAATTTTTGAAAAAATGTAATGAAACTTGATCAATCTTTCACAAGCAGCTAACTGAAATCAAATTGAAAGCGAAATTTGGCACAAATAGAACATCATGTAGAACCATGTTTTGATTGATTCGAATATCCCCAATGAATTCTACATCAACGCGATGAGTGGTAGACAATAAAATGCTCATCCCATAAACTCTATGCCAGTTGTGAAATAAGGATTTGCAAAAAGATACATGTCGGGATGCACCCGAATCTATTATCCATAATTTTTCTGATTTAGGAACAGCAGAAAGAGAGGTAAATATACCTGATACGTGATTAACGGACTCCGTCTTCCTTTCTTGAGATCGATTATTGAGTAAGGACATCAGTTGAGAGCATTATTCTGCATTCAGGCTAGAGATAAAATCAGTAGAAGGAGCTTGAGCAGTGGAATTTATACCTACATTCTTAGTTTCTGAATGCCGTTGATTTCGAGATTTATAGCCTGGTGGATACCCGTGCAATTTGTAGCATTTTTCAATTGTATGACCCCTGTTGTGGCAATATGAACATACCAATTTAGAGCCTTCGTTCTTTTTGTTTTTGGAGCCGTCTGCTGCCAATAGAGCGACTGATTCAGTGGAAATTGAAGGATTAGGTATGTTTACTGCACGTTGCCTTTCTTTTTGAATAACTAAGGAAAAGGCCTTATTGATTATTGGCAAAGTATCCATTAAAAGAATTTGTGTTCTCAAGTTGGAGTAAGAATCGTTCAAACCCATTAAAAACAGCACGACATACTCTGTTTGCAAATGTACAAGGAATTTTGAAAGAGCTCCACATGTGCATTATGCATCAGGTTTAAATTCACACAGATCTTGCTAACATGTTTTCAATTTCACAAAATAAGCTTCGACCGAAAGATTGCCTTGTACTGTAGTGACTAGCGCTTTTCTCAATTCGTAAACTTTTGGCCCATTGCTTTCTTTGAATTGTTCTCCCAGTTCATCCCAAACGTTCTTTACACAGCCATTGTAAACGATACTTGTAGCAATATCTTTGGAGACTGAATTGAAGATCCAAGATGCTATTATATCATTGTTTCATTTCCAGGCTGCTTGTAATTTTTTTTGGAAGAAGGATCTGGCTTCTTGATGTCGCCATTGATGAATCCTTCCTTGTTTTTACCAGATAATGCAATCATCATTGCTCGTTTCCAAGATACATAATTCTCGGCTCCAATAAGCGATTGAGTTACAATAACTATTGAGGAAGCGAATGAGTGATGAATGTGAAAAGGATTCAATTGCGAATCCAAATTATCGAGATCATCGTAGCTTGTTTCACACTGTCTGGCCATTGAAAATCGGAGAAGACCCCTTCAACGAGAAAGATAATACGACTTGAGAAAAGGGAAGAGCAGAAAATTGCTCTGATACCATATGAAGTGAAGTCAATGTACTCTCACACTTTATTATTCACTGATTTCACTTGTTTAACTAGTAGAAGGTACTAATTGTATTACAACTGATTTTACAACTAAAAGAAGTTATTTAGCTGAAGTAGTTGGTTGGAGTAACTAACAGAGTTAGCTAGGAGTAACTAAGTTTGGTAGAGATACTGGTATTCTGTTAATTAATAAAGTCTAAGTGAATTGTAAAAAACACTCATTCGCTTCATGGCCTTAATCGATATAGAGAATGAAATTTCAGACTGTCGTACATATCATCTATCATCACTCATAATCCAAAGTTTTATTGATAGTTTTTGGAGATAATCTTTCATCGATCTAGCTTACTAAAGGGTATGACCCCATCAAAGAAAAGGAAAAGTGGTTAACTTCCAACCAAAGGAACCCACTCTCCCCCCACAAAACACACATTTCCATACTCAAATTAGACCATTTGCTAATTATTACCTCCCATGTCATAACCAAAAAATTTCAGGTAATAATTAAACACAATTTCTAAGAACAAGAATTTTGAAGTCACCATCTAAGGAAATCTCGTGCCCCACAACACACAAACCTTGTTTTTACAAGTCTGTACATTGCCCTAACCTCAGCTTGCATTTGATCGCTGACGACAAAAGTCATTCTCTTAATCTACATCATCTTTGCAAGGCTCCCCTACTCTGCACTGAAGCAGAGATTGTCACACCTTAGGTAGACTGGCCCAACTCTAAACCCGAACAAAAAAGCTTACACCGACATTATCCTCGGTCGTCTTCAATGGAAGCCCTAAAACACGAGCTTGGATAGACTAACCCACCTTGAAGTCCTCCCTCTTTTATAGAAAGTCCATCTCGAACACCTCAAAACACCCTTAGGAGGTTCGATTAAGCTTCTTTGATACAACTTACCACAGATTCTCACAAACACACACTATGGTGCGTACAAACCCTCATGATCTGATCCTCTACAAGACCTTCACAAAGCCTCGAGAAGAAGCATTTCTCTCTAAAATTTAGAGAGAGAGAGGGAGAGACCACTTTTTTTTAAGCTAAGGAAGTTGTTATTTTGGTTATATGGGTTAGAGTCTATTTGTTATTGTTAGATTAACCCTATAGACTTGTATGTATACCCCTTGGGTCATTTCAATAAAAGTGTCTCTTTGGAAAATATCTCTCATACATGTACTAGTTCAAAGTTATATTAGAGCATGCACAAGCATGTTAAAATGATTCTTTCTTATATATATCTTGACTCCATAAAGAATAGAGGTCGATTTCTATTCATTAAAAATAGAACATGATTAAAAATCATAAATATTAAGAACTAATCGAAAAACACCATTGAATGTTAGATCAATGCATACTAAATGGGATCTTTTGGGCACTTTTAGAGTAGTTGCAACTCCATGCGGGATCAGCCTTTCACTAATGAAAATGACACGAATAAATGGTCACTGTAGTGCACGTGGTTAGAGTGTGCTTATGATCGTGTGTGCATGAGGACCATGCTAGAGACACGATAGTCGCACATTAAATGTATCTGAGGAACGTAAGTGGGGTGTCCTGAGAGGTTCATAACTTGGAGGTCTACTAAAGGGGTCGAGATTGGGGTCGTAAACACGACCTGCGCGCTTGGGGTTTTGAGAAATGAACGCTAAAGGCATGTTTGGTGGAGGGATTAGGATTAAGTTAGTCGGTGTTAAGTTAAGCTGTGTGTTAAGTTAATCTGAGGGATTAAGTTAATTAGGTGCAGGGATTAAGTTAAGTTGTTTGTTGCAGGGATTAAATTAAGCTGAGTATTAAGTAAAACTGTGTTTGGAGCAGAGATTTAAGCTGAATTTTCCATTTATATAATTTTAAATTCATGTTTTTATATATATTTTTTTTACTATGCAAATTACAAATGTAAAATAATACTTCCATTATGAACGCTCATATTCGAATAGAAATTGCAAATGCAATAAAATAATACTTATTTTATTTTCGGTGGAGGTGTTTGGTTCTTCCTCCGAACAATAGGCGCGGCTGAGGCCTATAATATCCTGGAGAACACCCCCTCCTCCTCTTGCATGTTCCAATCCTCGTTTGCGATATCTCTAGCTGACTGAGAAATATATCCACTTGACCTATCCTTCCCGAATACATAAGCGACTTTGGATGAGCAACACCACACACACTTGGTCAGTAGCTAGACCTTAAATATCATTGTGCATTCATAATATAGTTAGGGGTGAAAGGAAAAACTAAAAACTAACAAAACTGAACTGAACCCAATCGAATCGAACTGATCTAATGGATCAAGTTCGATTTTTTAAAACAATATCAGATCATTTGGTTTAATATTTTAGAAAACTAAAATATATCGGCTCGGTTTCGAATCTTAATGGAAGAACCAATAAAAAACCAAATCGAATATATAGATAATAAGAAAAAAACATGTTGGTATTTAAATTTGATAGAATAACCAATTTAAATGTAAAATATGTAGTAAAAATATTGTAATTATTGTGATATTTATGAAAATTATTGTTTTCTATTAGTAAAACGAAAATCTATAGAAAAAAAAAATCAAATTGAGATTGACAAAAAAAAAATTGAAAAAAAAATTAAAATTTTTTAAAATTAAAACCGTAATTGGAATCAATAAAATTTTCCTTTATTGGACATGAATATTAAAAAATGGAAGATATGCTTGACCTGGATTAAAGTTAATTCATTTTGTTGGCTCTAGTGTCGGAACTGAGATACAAATAAATTATAATGCATGATGGTAAATAAATTTTGTGTGGCTTGTTTCTTTTCTTTTACCTTATTTATATTATTTTTTTGAATTTGGAAGTTTGAGGTACTCTCATTATAACTTTACTTTAAACTAGTTGTGTTCTCACAATTTTTGAGAATTTTTTCATGGTTGAAATAATTTGCATAATACTTTTCTCTACCTCTATAATTAGCTTCCATCTTCTTTTGTAATGTTACTTGTTTTTCAAGTCCTACATTAGTGAAACATGTCGTAGAAAAAGTTGATCTCTATCTTGTTTTCTTCTCTAGCCTTCATTTTTCGTTTGCTATTTCAATTTTTTGATGTTGGTTTATTAATTTATGAAAATCTTCTTCTTCCAAAATTTGTGGCGGAAATAAATATATCCAAAATTGCAAAATTCAACTAGCCACACAGAGGAGGAAGGAACAAAGGGATGTCAGAGATTGAACAAAAACAGAAAGAAAATTGAAGACCGAAAATGAAAGAAGAGACGATTCATGACCAAAGAGAGAGTTGAGGGTGAGGTGATAATATCCCACCCTCAACCCTGCCCAACCCGGCGTGGGGCCCACGCGGAGTAACCGAGCGCAATTTCTTGTTTAAATTATATATATAATATAATATCCCACCCTATATATTATATTATAATGAATGAAATATTATTTACCAGCTGATCTATTTAACTTATTTATTTATAGACTATATATATTATATTTATGTGTATTTATTTTACTTTCAATATTTACCACGTATTTTTTTCAATATATCTTGTTATTTAAATAATATTTATAATTATTTATATATATGTATTATTATAAATATGCATTTGATCTTTTTTATTATTTTTTGTTTCATCAATTATTTTACTTTATTTGATAATCAAAAAAAATATGTTTCTTCTGTTTTCGTATTAATTTTCAAACTATAGTTAATGAATTTGAAAAAAAAATTTCATTTTTTATATCACGTCCCTTAATAATATTTATAATTATGTTGATCATCTAAATTGTAACAAATTTTAAATTTCATAAATAATAACAAAATACAATAAACTTAAATAGATTATTTTGTAAATAAGGAAAAAAAAATTATTTAATTAAACAAGAAATGAAAACTCTAAGAGTCTTATTATTTTTTTAAAATTTGAAAATGTTATTTTACGAAATATTCAATTAAAAATGTTATATTAATTATCTTAATTTTTTTTATAAAAAAACAATTTCATCCCATCATATTTCATCATATGAACTTTTATCTCATCTCAACCCACCACCCAAACACTAACTTACTAACAATTCTCATCGTAACTCACCACCTCAAACACTAATTTCCTAACATTTTTTTTTATCTCAACTCATTCCATCCATTCTCATCTCAACTAGTCCTATCCAACTCTTAAAAACAAAATTACAAGAGTACATAACTACAAGAACCTCTGGGTAGAGCTTAATGAAGAGGTACAATGGGAAAGAGTGACGTTATCATTTAGAGTAAAAAAAGCAACATTAAGGAATTTAAAGTTCATATAGGACATATGCGAATAAGTGAAGGTAGAGATCTTTTGGTAAACTTCTCTCGAGTCAATGCTAGACTATATAAATTTTCTCGATGATATCCTAATTCAGAATATAAAATTTGAAGAGTTTAAGGTAGTCTCTTTAAACGAAGAGTAGCGACAAACAAAAAAGATCTTAGATCCTTACAATATATATCTCATGGGATGCCAATAATAAGAAAGAGATTTGTGTAACCTAGAACTCATCATTTGTTGGGAATAGAGGACAGTAGATAAAATTAATGCGGCAGAAACGTGTGATTGCAACAAATTTTACATAATTAATCCAATTAATTATCTACATGATTTTACTAGGTAATTGACATATTTTTGTTCAAATCATATGCACATTGAATGACGCCTCAATCGCGAATAGGAATGAGTTGAAGTCTTAGAGATTTTGTCCAACCCAACAAACATTAGAAAATCATAACCCAACCCAACTCTTACCATTTGGATTGGATAGTCCCAGTTGCTCGGGTTGTCGATTGTTTTGAACACCCCTAATTACAATCTCTTTTTTACTCTTTTCAATTTTTTTGATTGAATCTCAAATCAAAATTTTTACCAAATTTAATCTTAAATAAATATTTCTCTCTTAAACACAAATTTGAAAAAAGAAGTTTGTTTTTAAAACACAAATTTTCAAACCAAATATTTTATGATCTTCGGTCAATTTTATTTTCTTCTTCCTCTCGTCATCAACCCAAAATCCAAACGCCCCTACTCTATGCCTGACGCGAACGACCATGTTGGTGCATAATTTTCCTTGTGAAAGACGCCATGGCTTTTCTTCTTCTTCAGCAGAAAGCAGAATTGGTGGTTTTCTAGGGCACACATCACGATGAAGCGCAATCTCAAACCTTCCCTTTCTAATGGTTCTCCTTCGATTTTCCTTACTAGCTTTTATTCCTTTTCCCTCTCAATTTATTATCTTCTTTTTGGGTTTCCTTTAATTTTATATTACGTTGCATTCACTCTTGATTCGAATCCATGTTTTCTCCTTTAGATATTCAAGTATTTTTCTATTAATTTGGTTCCTCGGAGAATCAACTTTGTTTAATTTACCAAAATCCGTTATGTTTTCATTCCGACTCTCTAATGTATTCGATCACACTTGTGGATATTATTTCTACCCAATCGTTTCTCAATTTCGTTCACTTAAATGAATGTTTGATGTTTTTTGCTTCTTGCTTTTGTCGATTACTTTGCACTTCTTAACGCAATTTGGTCTATTCTTTCATGAGTTATTTGAATTGATCTTGTCTATACTACTTTTATGAATTATTCAGTGGTTGCTTAATCTTCTTGTATAAATTAACTTAATTGTTACATAGTTGAAAAGGAGCGAAGACATGGAGTATGTAAGTGGTGAACAACATCTTCATTGTTATGAGACCATTTGGGTGTATTAGATAGTGTGGACATTCATTTCAAAACCAGTTGGTGATGAGAGGAGTAGCCAACCTACCTTATAAGTTGCTAGGAGGTCTCCTCACTTGCCTCTGTGGGATCCTTAATTAAGTGAAACCAAAACTAAAATCATGAAGACTTAAAGTGGATAATTGCGTATCAATATGCTGATGGTCTTTTGTCCCTAATAAAGTTCATCCTTAAGGTACGTTTGATTGGTAGAAATAAAGATGAAGTCACCTTTTGGTAGATGGTGCCAGTGAGAGCTACTTTTGTATCCCCTGTTGGCCTTCTTTTAGAAATAGAATCTTCAATGAGTGGAAAGAAGAAACATTGCAACAAAAGTTGCTTGTTGAGTAAGTACGGCTTTCGAGCCCCTTTAATATGATGAGATTAGGAGGGGCCATCCTCTTCTTGGAACCACTATATCTTTTTGAGGGGTGTATAGCTCAGTTAGTAAAGCATTGAGCTTTTGACCTAATGGTCACAGGTTTAATCCATTCTATCGCCTACGCCCAAACCTACATTACACAATAGCTACTCACTTCCTGATTGGCAGATTTGAAATTTGATGCCATTGAGGTCTAACATACTCTTACCTGAATTTTTCCGTGGTTTCACAAGTTTTAAGATGGACATTATTTTTTTCTCTCTGCTCCCTTGTTATCTATGCATTCGATATCGTGTTGCTTTTTAGCAAAATGCAAGAATACTCTTTTAATCGGTTCCACATTGGCAGTACGGATAAGTTTGACTGTATATGAAATCACTTGGATGCAAAAGAAAGTCACCTGTAAACCATAGAAGCTATGTTTGCTATTTTATTAAACTACGTGAGTCAAGTTTTGCAGTTATCCTTTGTTTTGTCGAATTTGTTACGGAGTGAATTTCTTCCTATCAAATTAAATGAATCCAGCAGTTTCTTCTTTTGAAATTAGCATGCTGATAAATCCTTCATGAACATTCCTTATAGACAGTAGCTGTTGGAAGAGAATAAAAGTTAGAGATCTTGATTGTGATGGACATTTGACATGCAGAAAAGATACTTTTCCCATATCCCTGAAGGAAAAACATGCTACATATAGTGAGTTTTCTACATTAGCCAACTCTCAACTGTAGTTTTCTAGAGTAGTGGAGGTTCCGAGTGTTATCACTTCTCTCTGTCTTTTTTTTTTTCTTTTCTGAGTAGTTTTATTATGGTTAAGTTTCTAATTGTCTTATTCCATAATCCTTTGTTAAAGAATTGAAATGCCGATATATTTTCTTGTATGGGAGCAATGATCAGCTAATAATGCAAAAACTTCCGAGTTTGCATTTTTTAAGAAGTTCAAGGAAGATGCAAGCCTTAGATTCAGTTCCTCTCTTCCATGTCAAAAGGAACTTCGACCGAAGAAGTTCAACTCAAGTGATTGTTTCAGAGGTAAAACATAAAATTTAACTGCAATATCAGTTTTAGCGGAAAAGAGAAAAAACTTTGGGACGTGAGCACACGTGGGGCTAAGATCTCTCTGTTTGCTCAATGTTGACATGTATTTTTTCTTCAAATCTAAAGGAAATTATTCTTAGAATTAATCATAAAAGATAGTATCCATAACTCGCTCCCAATAAATGTTGCAAGTAACTAACAATTATTTTTTTTCCCAGTAGAAAGAGTCAGCCCTCACTGTGAAGATTTCACATCACATCATCTTGTTGAAAATGTTACACCTGTTAACTTTAACTCGAAGCATTTACCTCTGGGTAATTCATCCAGAATTTTAGGTATGCACTTCAAGCAGACTTTTGTTGATCATTTGTGTTCTCTTTTCTATTAATTTGTCTCAACTTGTTGATTGAAAGATGTATAGTAAAGTTGTAGTTAAGTTGTCCCCAATATTTTGTAACATTACTTTTTTCTTTATTCATGCATCACCTCCATATATTGTGATAGAATCTATCAATGGTTCTCACTCAAATGAGTTAATGTTCATTATCCCTCTGCATTCCATATGATCACAAGTACATTATATAGTCAGGACTAACTAACTAACCCCCAAATAACTACCTAACAAGTAGCTAACTAACCTAAATAGCTAACTAATCTCCTAAAGGGAATCCTATCAATTCTTTATCATATTCCTCCTAAATTTTATGCAGGTTAACCTGGTTGAATAAGTTCAGGTTTTGTTCGAAATGACTTTTTAAGTTCTTAAAGTCCCATTAAACACTTAGAAAAGTAATTACTAACCGCTGTAAATGTAATCAAGCAAATCAACATAAATTTTGAATTTGTATTTCATAAACAAAGTCTGACTAGCCTCTTCTAGTTGTAAGTATTTTATATAACACTCTATTCATTAGATCTGGACTGATATATAATTCATATTCCATATACCATTTGGTAATATTTTACTTTGATAGCTCGTCCTTTTATGTGGAATTTATTATTTGTATGTCTTCCATTTCATCAATTTTGGATAGGTCCTCCTTTCCTTCTTAGCCAATAGATGGAGAAGAATTGTTGCCTATGACCTATCTATACTCCATATTGGAAGAGTACATTTTCATTCCTTGTACTGAACTAAGATATAATGATAGCCAATAGAAAGCGAGTCAGAAAATTTCCTTCACATATTGCATGTATCAATATAATGGTTTTCAATTTGCTTATTGCTATTTTGGGGAATGCCTGCGGGAAACAAACAGTTTCCATATTAATTTATGCCCTCTATTTTATTGCAGATGTAGATAGGAAACACGCTCCTAAAACATTGGAGGATGCACAGAGCAAACAGAGAGACGTGAAAAATGATGGTAATTCTTTGTCGTGCCAGGTTTTTTTTTCCTCTCTTTCTTGCTCCCTTTTCTTTTTAAAATAGAGTATCGCCATTTTGAAATTTTATGGGCAAGTGTTTCGTCTTTTGTGTAATCGTCTATTTCATATCACTTTCCATGGTTTCTTGATCTTTTATATATAGATATATAGATATATAAAAATTGAGTCGTGTTAATTGATTGCATTGTCTTTTATTTAGGATGTGTTTGGGCCACCAAGAACAAAGGGAAGAATGGGAATGAAGATGATTCCCGAAGTTTGGGTTACAAAGAATCATTCCTCCCATAATCACATTTTTATTCTTCTGCTAACTACTTTTTATTTTATTCTCCTCATAACTATTTTGCATTCACATCGTACCTATTATTTTATTTTTCATATTATCATTCCCTTCCATCCAAATCCAAACACAAATAACCATTTCATTCACCCCAAACACAAATAATCATTCTCTTTCTTATTCTCCTTCTAATTCTCATTACCCTTCCCCAGACATACCATAGGTCGTTCACTGGGAGATGGGATTGTCATGATAGCATTTTTAATCAGCTACTCATTATATTCATGCAGATATTTTTAGTAGGAAGAGGGAGAAATTGCGTCAGTTCACTCGGAACATGTCGTTCCATGGAACTTGTGAATCATATGAGAAGGGGTTAGGCTTGCTTTGTTCTCTGTGTTGTTTAATCATCTTTCTGGCTCTTACTCTAGACACTTTTTTTTTCGAACTTTTCCAGGTATGGTGTTATTTCCTCACTCCTTAGCCGGCTTACACCTGGGAGTTATCAGTATAAGGTATGCACTTTTACCATCTTCCAATAATTTCAACTTTTGTTTTTCGATTCTTTCCCAGTAAAAATGGTTTTAAGTTTTTTTTTTTCATAGCTCTATATCAATAGTTACTGACTTTAGAATGGTCCTGATTGTCCATAGTTCAATAATAAATTGGAAAAGCAAGAACGGCCTGGAAGGTGCTTACCAAGACTTGATTGCGAGCATCATTTGAATAATAGTTCATCACCTTGTGGTTTGAATAAATCAAGGGGAAGAGTTTATTCCCATTCTGAGTTCTCGACCAATAGCAATGAAGACAGCTTTCACGTTAAGTACAGAACCAAGGAGTCTGACAGTGAACTAGAAGGGAAAATGATTTTGTTGGATGTCAATGGTTCACATTCTATTGCTGAAGTTGAAAATTATCGGCCACTTATTTCCAGCCTTTTCAAACCGCAATATGGTTTATATGATCCAGGCGAACGTTTGTACCAAAGAAAGCAAGAACTGAAACCTCTTCTGCTGGGTTGGGACACAGACAACAAAAAAGTTGAAAGCTCTTTTTTTCAACTTACAGAGTTGAACGCGTTTGCCGAGCCACCAATGTCGATCGTTGATGATATTCAGCCAAACTTGCACATGAACTTTGGAGCCATTGCCCTGTGTTCATCCCCTTTCCCTTCCAGTAAACAGAGAAGCTTATACTCATTGCCATACACCAGTTTAGCCAGCTATCAAATTCATGGATTAAGTAGGCGTAATGTACAAATGGAGGAAGATATATATCAGTGCAATAACTATGTCGATGAAAGAGGCAGCCATGATTTCATCTGTGCAGAAAATGATCGTTGGCCTACGAATAATGTGTTGGATGATGGAAGCCAACATTCTTCGGTCGAAAGTCTGTGTGCTTCTGGGGTTGCCTTTGATTTTGGCTGGAAATTCCTCTCAGGCTCAAAGGACCAATGCCAAACAGCATATATGCTTAAATACTCAATGGATGAAATAAGACCTGCATCCCCTGTCAATGAAGAATGCAATAATAGCAGTTCAGATGGCTTCCTTGTGGAATATCAGCCGCCCTTCTTTATCCAACCCGAGTCGCTCTCTCACAAAGGGAAGGCATGCTCCTTTCTGACTGATAAACTTAGCTGGGATGCAGCCACAGGTAAAACAAATATTGATATAACAGAAATGGATTACATATGATATGACTGCAGGTTCAATATATAATCGATCCTTTTCGCTTGCCCTTTGTTCTTTTGACCCGTCTCTTTATCATACATTGTTTGTGGGTGAGACAGAGAGAGTGAGATAGATTTCTGGCCAAAAGATAAACTTCTCATGCATAATTGGCAACAAAAATAAGTTCTGTTGGTTATTGAATTCAACATGAATTTCTTGGTGGGGGAAAGAGTGAAATAAACTAAACATGTGTCAGGAGGCAAGTGTTTTCATGCTAGGATGAGAATTCATTTCAAAGAGCTTCAAGTTTTGTGTTATAAATAGATAGGTGCTTGAATCTTTTCCTTGAGAAAGCTACTCTTGTACACAGTAATGTCTACATTAATAGCCTTGTTTGCTGCATTTTTTTAATGAATGGAATTTAGAAGTCATGGGAACATAGTATGCATTTTTTTGTCAAGGTTGAGGAACTGAAGTCAATCAGTTAGTGTTTATTAGATTATATGGGTCATCTCGAAATCAATTAGCAATGAGATGAGTAGCCAAGTTTTCTTACCTTTACTATGTAGGATTCTTTAACTATTTGAAATATCATTTGTGTTGTAGAATAAGGGGGTTTGTACCTTTAAGCATTTAGGTTAGCTTCCACTTTGATTATATTCTAGGTCAACGTCCACTTCCACTTCCACTTCGATTATTTTCATTGGATAACCGACTTCCATTACTATACTATGTTGTTAGATAGATAAATCACCAAATCTAGGTTTGTTCTTAGTTCTTCAGCTAACTTTTTGTATATCCCAATAACTTCAGGTAACAGGGCATTTGATGCAAAATTATTCTTTCACAATTCATGTTTATTTTCTCATAATCACTATTATCTTTCCATAACCACTTTTTATTGAGTTGATAATCTCTTTTCTTATAATCACTTTTTATTCTCTTAAATCATTTTTTGCATCTCAAAAACACACATGCATACTAAACACACACGTACTAGTTTTTCTAATGTTATTCCTTGCAGTACAAAGGTAGATACCTCTTTTATTTTTACTCGCATAATCATTTACCTTAGAGTGAGGGGTGGATTGTCCCTCAAAGTTTTTAAGTTTTATTACATTTTTAATATAATCTACAATAGACTTCTAAAATGGCAGGTGCTTCATACGCCCTACAACATTCGGAATGACATTTGCAAAATTATTAAGTGATTAAAAATGAAGAGTTTTTTGGGTGGTTATAAAGAAGAAATTGTAGTAATAGTTTGTTTGGATGATGTTTTTATAAAATTATTATAAAAGCTCATTTTAATAGTTCCATTAAAACCTTCATAGTTCCATTAAAACCTCAAGGAAGCATCCCTTCAAGTTTATATAGAGTGGAAAGTTTCTTAAATATACAAAGTTCTTCCAATGCGAATTAGCTCGCAAAATTAATACCCATTAATATCTTAGGGGGAGAATAAGAAAGATAATGATTATGTGAAGAATGATTAATTGTGTTCATGTGAAAAAAATGATAATAAGAAAAATAAAATAATGTATGTGATGGATAGTAGTTAGAAGAAAAATAAAAAGGTAATTTTGGAAAAACGTGAATTTGAAGAGAATGATTCTCGGTGGCCTAAATATCGAAAATCATTCTCCTCATCCTCCCTATTTATTAATGATGGCCCAAACATTGCCTAAAGAAAAATTCACTCATTTTACATTTTGCTCAAAGTTTCTCTTCGTGCCATAAAGAGTATTTTAAGAGTATTTATAATGAATCTTGAGTATTTCAAAATAATGATTGTATTCAAAAACTTGTTTGAATGTAGTTTTTAAGAGTATTTAAAATTAGTATTTATTTTGAGTATTTAAAAGTAATGATTGCAATTAAAAGTTTGTTTGTATGTAGTTTTTAAGTGTATTTAAAATTAGTATTTAGAATGAAAATTTATTTTGACTATTTAGAAGTAATGATTAAAGTTAAAAGTTTGTTTGGACATAGTTTTTAAGAGTATTTAAAAATAGTATTTAGAATGAGGATTTATTTTGATCATTTAAAAGTAATGATTACAATAAAAATCCCGTTTGTATATAGTTTTTTTTAGGAGTATTTAGTAGATATTAGTTTGAAATACTCTTTCAAAATCTCATAACAAACCCTCGTAAAATCAACAACATTTTATTCAACACTTCACTCTTTTGCTGCTACTTTTCGAGACCAAATTCTAGTAGACTTCAATTGACGTTCTGTCAGGTATCCGATTCACCTACAATGAAACAGTAACACGCACACACACACAATTCGCTACACTCACAGATAACTAATAAGAGAGATATTATTTAGTAATGGGTTGAATACAGAATTCGCAGTAGAAGTTACA
>JBBMEG010000001.1:4267948-4297422 GCA_037832605.1 Cyclanthera cordifolia | reverse complement strand
TTTGCAGGCCCTTTCGTCCTCTACTAAACAAATAGTACTGTGGATAGACCGTTGACCATTTTTCGGCATCAACAATAATCAAATCATATAATAAAACTTTGGTTAAAATACGTTTTTGGTTTACAAACTTTACTTTATGTTTCATTTTAGAATCTAAATTTTCAAATATCAAATTTGTTTCAAATATTTTAAAACAAAATTAGTCGTTATATCATTTTTAAAATATATTTTCTTGACAAATCTTCTTCTATAAATTTTAGAAATATCTTAACCTCTTGTATTTGCTTGTATTATGATGGTTAACATTATTGAATCTACCCCATTAATATAAATTTCAAATTTACCAAAGAGACTAAATTTAAAAAAAAATTATTCTATATAATAACTTAATAAAATATTAAGTCCAAAATTCATAACGATTTTTGTTACTTCAATAGCAAGGTGAAGAATTGAATCCATAACCTTTTTGATTTCATGGGTACACATTAATACCGTAAAAATTATAATGTTATGTATAAGTATAAGTAGATGTTAAAAAGTTATATACATTAAATTTTATTTTATCTAATAACTTTGTAAAATTATTAATCAAAATCAAACTATATTTAATTAATAATGTACATATTGAGTGATTAGAAATGATTTATTAAAAATAAGTAATTATTTTTTAGTAGTTACAAAATAGCTCGTTTGGATGTAATTGTTTAAAGAGATTTTGCTTCATTTCTAATCACCCTCTAAAGATGTGTTGTTTTTTTTGTAGTAAGAGTAGAGAGGAGATGAGTAGTGAGGTTGATGGTAATTGGAGTAATTAACAGCTTGTTTAGAGACTAGTGTTACTCGTAATTGAGTAATTAATTACTGGTTTAGATATTCGTGTTATTACTAGTTGAGTAATTAATTTACTTGTTTGGAGATTAATATTATTAGTGATTGAGTGATATGCTTGATATGAAGTTTGATGAAATGATTTGATAAATGGTTTAATGAGTAATTGTTTACAATTGAGAGTAGCCGGTTTGCCACTAATTTTCTACAAAAAAACAAAAACAACCTAATAGATTTGAGTTGGTTTGTGTTGAGAAATTTTTTTGGATCAATCCAAAAATTTTGGGTTGGTCAAAATTTTAACCCAACCCATTTATGGACTCAACCCTATGCTTTCGAGTTGGGTTGGGTCAGATTCTTCAGTTCAAATTATAAGTTTTAAGGATTTGATAAAAAGTAGAAGTACATGAGTGGAATTGAATTGAGTTAAAAATTGTTTTTGAATTAACCCAAACTTTTGAATTGGTAAATTCACCGACCTATACAATCTTTGAGTAATCAAATCCATATTAGTTTCCCATAGAATTGAGTTGAATATATTTATATATATTTTTTTTTTTATAAAAATGAACTTAAGAACTTGAATTAGTCATTCAACTACAATTTATACTATTATATAGGACAATATAAAAGATTCTTGGAGAATAAAAATAAATAAAAATATAACTAAATAAAATAAGTAGGTGCAAATGTAATATATTATAGATAAAAAAAATATTTTAAAAAATTAATAATAAATTGAGATTGACTCAAATGAAACCAAATGAATTTTAGGTTAAAACTAACCCTAATTTATTTGAATTCAACCCAATCTAATCCAAGTAAATGATTTGGTTAGAAATATTGGAGTTGTGGCATTGTTTGAATACCCTGGTAAATCCTACATCCAAACACTAGTAAGAAATGTATTAAATTAGAAAAATGAAAAATTTACAATAAACAAATAAAATTGCCAAATACGAATACACGCTTTGATTCGTAATCCAAAGGCTAGAGTAAATGATATTGGATAAAATATTTCAGGTCCGACGGCGAGTCGGTGCAGAAAAGAGAGTGTGTGAAAAACTAAATAGAAGAAATGCCCTCCCGCACGAGTAAGCAATTCTCTCCTCCTCTCTCTCACTCGCTTACAGATCCCGTCCGAATCTCCGGCGATTTCCCGGTCAATCCTCCGGCTCCGACTTCACTCTCGTTTAGCCTCTCTGAGGAATGCTCTTCTCAGTGTCGGAATGTTTGCTGGTTCCTTACCCCGGCGCTACTGTGTAATTCTTCTGCATTTTTCTTTGCTCCTTTCGATCTCTTGTTTTCCCAAGCTCTTCTTCTTTTCAGCTGTTTTTGAGTCTCGTTCTCTTTCTGTCTGATGTTTTTGCAGCTTTTTCTTTTTCTTTTCTTAATTTTTAAAACTAGATTCTCCTTTTGTATCTTAACTCTTGTTCCTTTTCAGCTTCCCGAGTGTGTTTTGGTTTCGAATCTGCTTGCTGCTAATTGCGAGTCAGCTTTGGTGTTTAATCTTTACATGATTGCAGGGTTTTGGTGCTTTCTTTTTGCTCATGTTATTTATTCTGCTGCTGTTTTGCTGTTTTGTTAGGGGAACTTTTTGATTCCGATGCTTCTTCTACTTTGATTTTGAACGCCGAGTTGAATTATTGGCTCATTGAGACCTCCATCGGTGAGCTCCCTCCACCCAGAGAACTCAGCAGCGTGATACTAATTGTGCAATTTGAATTTTCCGGGGTTTATCGTGGCTGTGACGTAAGAATTGGTGTGATGCTTCGTGTGAACTTGCAGAATTTTTCGTCTGCGGTTTGTCATTTGTTCTGTGTCGATTGAATGAATGGCTTCTTCCTCACATTGAATAAAATCTCTCCCGCATTTCTCTCATCTTTTTTCTCTGTGTTCCCACCTATGGTCTTTGACATCTTTCTTCTTGGAACTTGGGATCTTACCTTCCAATTGCCCTTCTCCCTCTACCTCACTCGAGGTTGAAGCTTAAACCAGAAAGTTTAAGGTACAAAACTACCCCTGCAATTTTTCCCATTTCATTTTTTTTTTCTTTCTGTATTGTAACTTTTAAGAACATAAGCGCCGTTCTTTCTGAAAGAAGTAGGTAATCTGATGATGTTAATTTAGTTTAGATTTTATTTTTACAGTGTTCAAAATGAAGGAGGTTCAAAGAAGAAAAGCTCGTAATAATATGGAACTCCCTGGATGCTTGGGAAGAATGATAAACTTGTTTGACTTGAGTGCAGGGGTTAGGAACAAGCTTCTGACTGATAAGCCGCATCGTGATGGTGACTGCCCTTTTTCTTAATTTTTTTTCCTTACCGATCGTTTGTCTTTGATATTTTCTCCATTGATGTTTTCCAAATTTACATGATTTTTCCCTTGATTGTTTGACTGTTTTCAACTAGTGCGAGGTGCTTAATGTGAATCATTATCAGTCAAAGGATGCATTTTGTTTTTAATTTCCTCCCCCCCTCGTGCTTTGCTGTGCACACACACCAGTGCTGAAATTGATTGCCTATTCAAATGATGACGACTCAGTGGATTCGCTGTATGCTTTTGCCAAATTTTAAACTTCAAAGTTTAATGGGTGCATATGCTCTCCCCCTTGTTAACCCCATAACATATCATACCAAATTGGCCAATCAAGAAATTAGTTTGCTCTTGGTCACTTTTATTCATGCATTACACATTGCAGAAGTATCCTGCTGGACAAAAGAAGTGGAAAAGGAAAGCATAACAAAATATTAGATAGAAGATATGGTTAAAATAACTTCTGATGAGCGTTTCTTCCTTTTCTTGTCTATTTTTATATAGTTTAAAGTTTCTCTTTGTGATGCCATTGGATTGACTTTTGTTCTTTTGTTTGTTTGTGCACCAATAATTCTTGACATTGACATACTTTTCGGCAGGCACTTTACTCTCAAGAAATCACTCAGATGCCACAATCATGTCAACTCCCTCCCTTGAGAGTCACATAGAGGACGACAAGGTAAATTGTTTAGCAGGCTTTGTTTACAGTCATGCATATGTATAAAACATGAAAAATCCATGCACCACCTGTCCATTTTCGAGTCTGTATTGTTTCAAATTTTTTTGTTCCTTTTTCAGTTGTGTGAAAAGTTCGGGTTATTATTGGATTGCAGGGACATTCAATTGCGAAGGCAAATCAAACACCTATGAAGATGCTTATAGACCAGGAAATGTCAAAAGATGCGGATTCTAAGTTTGCTCCCCCAAATGTTGTAGCAAAGTTGATGGGGCTAGATACTCTGCCAGAGCAGCTTGGTTCTGCTACTAATAAAACACCTTCAAGAGGTTCCCAGTGTATAGTTAAAGAATCGAGGTTGCCACTAGAATGTATGGAACAAGTTGATGACTGTTTGGAGAAGGGAGCTCTATGTCAAATTCATCAAAGCTCTGTAGACGTATATGGAATATGGCAGCAATGCTTGAGTACAAATTATGATAGAGAAAAATTGCATTATGGAAATTTTGACCAGACTAATGAAGAAAAAAAGATGGCTCTTGTTCGTCAGAAATTCACTGAAGCAAAACGTCTAGCTACAGATGAGAAACTTAGGCAATCTAAAGAATTCCAAGATGCCCTTGAAGTTCTCAGCTCCAATAAAGAATTGTTTATCAAATTTTTGCAAGAACCCAATTCCTTATTTTCACAGAATAGTTTTCAGTTTTGTTCACTTCCTACGTCTCCCGAGAAGAAGTGCATCACAATTCTTAGGCCATCAAAGTTTGTTGGCACCGAAAAATTTTCTGAGATGGATAAAAGATGTGAGAATCAGATGAAAAAATCAGCTCAGGTTTTCCATTTGACTGCTTGTGATAAGTCAAGTAATATGCCTACTTTGTCAAACCAGAGAGTTGATGAATATGCTCAACCCACACGAATCGTGGTATTGAAGCCTAACATTGGTAAGAATTATGTTAAAACTGTGATTACTCAACAACCTTGTTCATCACCTAATAAAACCTCTGGAAATTTTGATGAGGAAGCTAAGGACGTTGCGCTGCCAGAAGTTAGGGAAGCAACAACTGAGATTACTAAACAGTTGAGTGACTGTCAAGTGGGACATCGAAGGGATGAAACTTTGATATCTTCCGTCTTTTCTAATGGTTATACTGGTGATGAAAGTTCATTTTACAAGTCAGAGAACGAGTATGCAAGGGGGGATCTCAGTGACTTAGAATTAATATCACCGTCTTCCAGGAATTCTTGGGATTATGTTAACAAATTGGATAGCCCTTATTCTATTTCTTCATTTAGCCGTATTTCATGTTCTCCGGAGTCATCAGTCTGCCGAGAAGCCAAGAAGCGCCTCTCAGAAAGATGGTCAGTGATGGCATCAAATGTCAATTCTCACGAACCAAGGCATGTAAGAAGAAGCTCTAGTACCTTGGGTGAGATGCTCTCTTTATCAAATCCAAAGAAGTTCATCGATTCTAATGATCAGATAACCAATGAGGATGAAGAACAGAGGGAGTTATCATCCAGCTTAAGTAAGGAAGAGAATGATAACGCTCCAAGAAGTCTTCAGAGGTCAAAGTCTGCCCCAGTATCTCCTTCAATGTCAAGTGCCAGACTGGGTTTTGAATCTTCAAGTTCTGCTACGACAGATGCTGCCATGGAGAAAACTAGTCCGACAAAAGTTAAATCATCATTCAAAGGAAAAATTTCTAGTTTATTTTTCTCTAGGAATAAGAAACCGAGCAAAGAAAAACATAATACATCATCAGGAAAAGAGGAATTGAACGCTTCTGTTGTGGAAACAGATGGGCCTTCTCCGCCTCCTGTGGCTAGTGATATTGCATCTTGTGTGAACAAAAGTCGACTTGAAGAATGCTCATCTTCTGCTCTGTGCGGATCATCAGGAACATCTCCGGATTTAATCAGCAAACTGGGTGTGGTCTCTCTTGAGGTAATTTATCTTCTTATAGATGATTTGCCTCCATCTCATATTTACTTTGACATAAATATCGTACTCGGAAAGGTTGTTTCATTTATCTCATCGTTAGGAGTAATTGTAACGGTTTTTAGTTACATTAACTTCATAATTTTTTTTGATAAGAAATGGAATCATTTTGATGGAAGTTTTACAGAGAGTGTGTTGATGATGAGATAATATGGTAAATACAAATCTAGATCTCTCAAGACGGTGGACATTCAATATTAGATCTTAAAAGGGAAGGACTTGTGCTTCCAAAAATTGTCTCATTCATAAGCATATTATAGTTTCCTTTCTCTTTATTCTAAGGTTGTTTTCCGGCTAAGTTACCTTGTGCCAGGGCATTAATCTAACCGTTCAGAATAGATGGTTAAAGTATGTTATAGGCTCCTAGTGCAATTAAGTGGTTTTGAGTTCAGAGCCCCTTAGGAATCCCTTAATATCTATTATGTTATGAACTGGAACTCGATGAAAGTTGAATAAATATTTGTAACATGAACAGATATGCCCGTGGTGTTTTGTTATGCTTTGTTGAGAAAAAACATGGTGTCTGGATTTCTGATTATTATTGTTATATATAGAGTAGAAAAAAATCAAGTTTTCAAATTGGATGTCCAATAATTGTTGGCATCTAATTGTTCCAGCTTCTGGCAGTAGCTTAATTCTTTATGCGTAGTCAATAGAAGCGTGATGCATTATTTCTGGCTTTTTCTTTCGTTTCTTATCTCTCTTTGCTCAATTAACTTGCAACACTAAATTTTAATTTCGTAGGCTGGGTTGCCTTTCGCCAGACATTTGATGCCTGGAAATGTAATTGAGAACCTGGACCACCCAAGTCCATGCTCTGTTTTAGAATCACTATTCGATGAGGATGACTTCATGATGCGCACGTCTTCTGGCTATATGAAACCAAACTACAGAGGTACTCATACTCTCTAGCTCTATCCATGTTCTCTTCAGACTTAGTTATACTTAATTTAGTTTGAGAGTGTTATCTCAAAATGGTTAATTACTCTAGAGATTAAAATTGTTGTGTTTGTCCTATTTCTTTAGTATACAATCTAATAATATAGACCATATGCTATTTCTTTACTTGCCTATTTTCTAGGAATTCAAGCGCCTGCAAAGTCCAACTTAATTGGCAAATCACCTCCCATAGAATCCATTTCCAGGACTTTGACATGGGAAGATACGTATTTAGAAAACACAGATCCGTACTTGTTTAAACCCTCATTAGCATGTGAAGATACAGAAGAAGAGGAAAAAAATTGGCTCGGTCTCGTCCGAACTCTGCTCTCGGCTGCTGGCCTAGATGACAGCGTGCAGGGCAACTCATTTTTCTCAAGATGGCATTCGCTCGAAAATCCGTTGGATCCATCACTAAGAAACAACTTCGCCAACCTAAGTGATAAAGAACCGGAGCAGGAGGCTAAACGAAGGCAATCAAGGTCGAACTGGAAGCTCGTTTTTGACAGCATAAATGAAGTATTGGTCGAAATCACAGACTTACGGTCAGACAGGAGCACGACAGCAATGTCATGCAATTGGGTTAATGCTGATGTTTCCTCACAAGCTTTGGTGGACCGCGTGTGGGACAGAGTGAAGGCTTGGTTGTTGGGCGAATCGGGTTGTGATGGTTATGAGGTTGGAGACAGTTACAGCCTGGTGGTGGAGAGGGTAGTTGGGAAGGAGGTTGTGGGGAAGGGCTGGATGCAGCAGTTACAAGAGGAAATGGATGATTTAGGGAAGGAAATAGAAGGGAAATTGCTGGAAGAACTTGTGGAAGAGACACTGCTTGATTTGACAGGTTCCTGCTGCCCATGACCAACTTTTCTCTTTTGTTGTTATTATAATATATTATAGTTTTTAATATAAATAATTTGTGCCATTATTATTTGTGTGCATTTTACCATCCTTCTCTACCTGCTAGGCTGATCCCTTTCTGCTGTACATTTATCTGTCAAACAGTTCCTCTGCTTATAAGATAACTACCAAGCAATAGAATCATTTTTACCCACTTTCTTTACTGCCAATTCTTTCAGTCTTCGCTTTTTTCTCTACTTTTTCTCTTTCTACTTTGAGCTCAACATTGAATAGTTAGCATTAAATATTAGTTTTTATTCTCATTCTTTAATTAGCATTTTAGTCTTTATGACTTGGGAGTTAGGTTTCTATTTTGTGTCTGTAGTATAAATGCATCATATATTATAGTTATATTATGTTTCATATTTTAATTTTATCCTAGCTCACCTACCCAGGATTAAATGTACATTTAGCAATGAAATGTGATAGTAGACTCGGTAGAGATGCAAGATTTATAACATCGTTTCAGCAAAATCGGAAACAAAGTCGGGAAGGTGGTGCGACATGTGAGGATCTTACGAAACTATAGGGGTACGGAATTAGAAGGGAATAAGAAGAGAAGTTTGGAAATGGTGCAAAGCAACGTGAAAGGCAAGGTGTCCCCATTTCATTTAATTCATTTGGTTAACAGTATCCGTAGCTTCACACATGTGATGTCTCCATTCCTACTTTAATGCTCTACTGCCCCTTCTGTCTTCTCCAACTATACCATGTTCCTTCTCTCTCTCTCTTTCCTATGTGATTGGCCAGGTTAATTTTCTCATCCGACTTTACCATATTTGATATCGAAGAAAGTTGTGACCATTACGTCACTTGAGATCTTATTGATCATTAGGTCATTTCATGATTGTTACATTGTCATAATTGTTACATTATACTGCATAATTCTTCGGGATGGATTCTGTGATTAATATAGTTTCTTAGGAAATATATCTCCTGATGTGTGTAAATGTTATATTATGTATTATTTAAGCTGATGGGGTCGGAGAATTTATCAACACTTTTTAAATCTCACATTTTTTAAAACGGAGTTTGCATCGAACTGTTTTTTCTTATAAATCTGAACATAATAGAATTGCTGAATGTAAACATCCGTATTCATGTGGTCATAACTTTTATTCGAACATCCCCTTCAATTTTTGGTATCATACGTTTGTTGTATCTTATTTTTTTCATTAATCATTCACCTTCGCTTCAATTAAATCACATCTCACATTTTAAAAACTTTTTAATCACCCTCGAGATCTTTCTTTTCTACTTTAAGACCAAGTATAAAAGGAACACCAGTTGTGCATATGTTTTTTTTTTAATCATATAATCAAAACAAATTCCAACAAAAACAAGTTCTGCCTCAACTTCGTCCATTAATTTGCTTAATTGGATTAGAATGTATTTAGGTTAATTAAATACATTTTAGGTCAAGGTTAATTAAAAGAATCAATAACTAATTAAAAGATTAATTATAATTTGTTTTTGTAATTATCTAGGGATTAGTTTGGTGGATCCATCTCTATCGAATCCATATCCATTTTTGAATATTATATTCTCTTACAAAACTGGTTAATTCTAGAAAATAATTATAAAATATAGTTAGTTTCAAAAAAAATTAACAAACGATGTCATTGTATTAACGAGTTTTATCATATTTACTTATAATACAAGAT
This sequence comes from Cyclanthera cordifolia, assembly GCA_037832605.1. Taxonomy (NCBI): domain Eukaryota; kingdom Viridiplantae; phylum Streptophyta; class Magnoliopsida; order Cucurbitales; family Cucurbitaceae; genus Cyclanthera; species Cyclanthera cordifolia. Next base: position 4,288,100 of record JBBMEG010000001.1, on the reverse strand, counting down.
GAATGATTATATATGCAAATATTTTAAAGATTGACTTGCATTGTAATTATTTTGTGACAATGATATATCCACCACAATTTTTCAATTATAAATAAAGTGGATTGCCTCATAATTTATTTAAGAATTTTGATAACACTTTTTGATTGAGAAAATTATTGTTAAATCTACTAATTGTTGATATCAGAGGTTAGAAGGAGAAGTTTAGAGGTGCAACGTTGTTTTGGAGAAAAAAAAGAAGAAAGAAAGAGAGAAGCATACTTGTAACTATCCGAATGTTAGTGTAGGCAAAAAGAGCAAAGAGGGAGATCCGTTCGTCAAGCACAACCACCCTGTTTGCTGCCGATCAAGCCTCAACTTAGAATTGAATTAGGTCCAAGGTATCCAACAAGGCGAGTTCATTTTGGAGATAAATTGTGTGGTTGCTTGAGGCCAAAATTTCTTCACCGAGAAAGAGTATTTTGGCAAGAAGAATCAAGATCTTGAAGGTTTTACAAGGTTCAAAGTAGATTGTATAATATCTTTCTAGTTGCCCTTGAGTATTGAGTTTTTTTCTAGAATTTTCATGTTAGATTCTCATTAGAATAACTTGTTATTTAGTTTCATTTTGTTGTACAAAAACTATAATAATATTGTCATACCTAAGCTAGAACTTAGGTATAGTAGAGTAGGACTTACGTCCGAACCATTTTCTTCATCGTGTTCATTTTTTTTCCTCTCTACTCTTACTTTTAGCCGCTGGAAAATTTGTTAGTGTTGTCAAAATTTTCAGTTTACATTGTTAGTGTGCTATATGAATTTAGTTGATCATTTCTTGAAGCTTTGAAACCATATATGCGAAGGATAGGTCTTGGAAGGCTTATAACAATTTGGTATCAAAGCCTAGCTCTAGTTTCTACGATACATTGAATATATTTTTCTTGGAAAAATTTTAAGTTTTGAATCTTGAATGTTTAGGGAATTTTGCAATTAGTTCTTGAAAATTTCTTTAAACATAGATTCTTTAATAAATTTTTTGATATTGCATCTAGTATTCTTTAATGGTTAAAATATTTATTTGTAAGTTGATAAATATTTCTTTAAATACTAGGATAATTTTTGCACTTGAACTATTTTTTTGAAAACTACATTGCTATCGGGTTCTTGCTTTTATTTTGCAAGATGACTGCAAATTTGAGGTGGATCATATTGACGAAAAAAGTTGATTTTGGGCAATGGAAAATTAAGTTGCTTGCCGTGATTCGACAACAAAAAACCTCGCAATTTTAGAAAAGAAGGATGTTCCTTCAAGTTTGATTGAGGATCAACTTTCAAAGATAGGACAAGGTGGCGCATAACTTGATTATTCTCCACCTTTCGGATTCGATCATTCGATAATGTAATAGCTCAAGTTTTCCTTTCCTGCAATTTAGAGGTTAGTTTTTGGACTTACCGGTACTTTTGAGAAATTATTTTGAATTGATTTTAGTTTAAAAATATTTAAATGAGTTTAAACTTTAGAGGGGTAAAGTTGGAATTAAGAAAATTGAGCTAAAAATATCAATTTTAGCCCTAGGAGAATTTTGATAATTTTCAAGGACTTTTTGGACTTATAAATACGAACAAAAAGACACTTTTAGGTTTTCAAAACTCTAATCATTAGCTGCAAAACCGTTTCTCTCAATATTCTAACAAAGCCTGACGGCCCAATCATTGGTTGCAACTTTCTGTGGCGACACCATCATCACCGTGCAGAGTTATCAATAGTCTCACAAGTTTTTGTGCAGCCGCCGTCCTTCAAGAGTCAGAGAACGTCGCGTGTCGCCTCGCAAGTGTCGTCGTTGCCCGCGACCTGGGAGCGCCTGTTGAGCCACCGCGTGTCATCGAAGAAGTGGTCGACAACTGAAGCTATCAGCGTCGTCATCAGATTTTGTTGCCTTGGGAATTAAGCAGCATCGCCTGCTCTCAGCTTGAGATTGGTTTTATACACGCCAAACCTGTTAGCGTGTCTTAAACCAGCTGCCTCCACCGTCCGAACATGCTTCCGTGAGTCAGCGCATGCCACACATCAACTGAGCCTTCGATTTTGGTCCCATGCGCGTGAATTTCACGCGGCGATGTCCACCAGTCACTATTCTGGCCACGAGCAGACGCCAGTCACTGGAAAATTTAAAGTAGTCCTCTTTAGTATTTTGAGGCTCTAAGTCCGATTTTGATAGTATTAGGTGTTAATTTTGACTCATTGACCCTTTTTTGGTCAGTTGAAGTTGGGAAAGCTTCTCGAACTCGCAGCTTGAGCACCCTAGAGACCTATTAATGGGAACCGGCCAAGGTAAGGAAAAAATATCCTTAACTTGTAGTCATGTGGGTAATTATACGCATGTTTACGGTAATTTATGTGAAATTGTTTGATGTTCATAATTGAAATCCGTGAAAAATACATGTGTATTTGGATATTATTGGTTATTTTTTAGTATTTTATTAGCTCATAAGTCTGTTATGTTCAGAGAGTGTGTTAACCTAGCCAAGACGTTGGAAAGGAAGTTTTGGGGACACAGGTTTTCTGCTAAGCCCTACAGGCCATCTGGGCACATTGACCATTATTAGAAGAAACCCTACAGACGTAAAGATCATTTAAAGGAAAAGGACGAGAGCTGAACAGACCTAGACATGAGCAGAGTGGTCATAATTTTTAGCAGCGTAGTTTTTTCTCCGATCGTCAGAACAGGCGCTGACCTTAACAACAACAGCCGCCTAGGTTCGACTATCAATAGTAGAGGGTAGAGCCTCAGGTATTGGAAGACTATAGGTAGTACATAATGAAACATAAGGGTTAGTGTGGTGCTACACCTAGAGCCTGTTATAAGTGTGGCAAGACGGGCCTTTTACGAAGTACTGCATTTATAAGGGTTGACAGCAGGCAACTGAGATACCTCCAGCGACTAACACAGCTGCAGTTAGATTGACATATCAAGAGGGTAGAGTCTTCGCTACTACTAGGCAAGAGGCTGATGCTAGTGGCAGTGCAGTCATAGGTACATAACGTATTCATGGTCATTTTTCTTGTGTTTTGTTTGATACTAGTTCATCGCATTAATTCATATCCACATACTTTGTATCATTTGCTGGCTTTGAGATGGAACCCTTGGGGGTTCGAGTTAGTAGTAACCACTTCAGCACATGATAGCTTGGGAAAAGGTTAAGGCTGCAAGCTCATTATAGATGATAATATTCTTGATGTTACACTCATAGTTCTATCCATGAGTTAGTTTGATGTGATCCTTGGTATGGAGTGGTTGTCTAATAATCAGGCTCTAATTGACTGTCTTTAGTAGTGTTATCAATTAAGTCGCCAATTTTGATAATAGTTGACAAAGTACAAATTATCCATAGCAACTATGTTCAATCCTTGGCTATTAAGAAGCTTTCAATCTTTATTCATTATCCCTATATTCCTCTTCCTCTTTTCTTCCTCTCCTCTAAGTTTTTTCTTTAATTAGCCATCCTCCTTTTTATTTTGAAATTTGCTCTATTCTTTGTCTCCTACTTTTTAGATACTCCAAGGTTTTTTTTTTTCCTAAATTGATTCTTACAGGGGGTTGATTTTTCTATTAATTCAATTAATTTTTTTCTTGAAAAATCTTGTAAAAAAAATTAAACTTTATTCTATAAATTTAAAAATATGTTCCTTTCTAATCGTTTTTATTTAAAAAGTATTTGTTAAAGTTCTGGGGTATGGTTTTGAGCCGTGGTGTTATTAGGGGATGTTCCCGTTTGTGGTCTTGCTCCCTTGAGGAGGATAGATTGTCTGTGATTTTATATAACTTTTTTGTTAAAAGAAAAATGTTAATACCTCATTCCTAACTTAAAAATTAAAAAAAAAAAAAAAAAAAAAAAAACTTTTTTGGTTGAGTTAAATATTTATTCTCTCCAATTTAATTTAATAAATATGTTTATTTCAGTTTCTTTTATAATTATGTATATTTCTGTTTTTAATTATGCTTCTTAATTAATTTTGATTTATGTTTCATATGTCTCGATTGGAAAGAAAATGAGTACATTTTATTTTACCATTTTAGACATATAAAAGAACAACTTTAGTAGGTTTTCTTTTTAATAATTATTATTTAAATAACTTTAGTAGGTATTAAATAGACATGCAAATACACCTCACTTTTATTATAATCATAATCCAATAGATTTAGTATGAACATACTACTTTGTCAACGTGTGTGAATTATCTAGCCCGCTTTTTTTCAATAGCTATTGGATTATGATAATAGTTGCCATGTTACTTGAGTGGTGTTTTCAATTAAGTCGTCAATTTTGACAAGAATTTTAGTACGCCTTGTATTTTTTATATGACCCTTCAAGAGATTTCTAACTTTTTTTCTTAGTCAGTTTGAGTTTAGATACATTTCTAACCCTAAGTGTACTTTCTTTTTTGTAAATTTACACTTAGAGGAGTTTTTGTAATTAATGTAAGTTTTAGTGTATGTGCCAGATCACATATACCTCTCACCTACGACACTTGGGCAGCTGTACCCGATCAATTAAGAGAATGTCTGAGATTGCATAGAGGTAAATACTTAACTAAAAATTATCATGTATTACCTATTATAACTAACCTGATTTCATTCTTATTTAAACAGATGTCATTTCAGGTTGATCCTATGTCCAAACATAGGATCATGATGTCTATGGCGAGGACATTCAGAACGTTTAGATATAATCTCATCAAAGATTATATCAAACCGTTTATAAACGTGGACCATGAGAAGTTAGTCCACCCCCCTACACAAAATACTCATACATCACACAAGAACAATGAAATCATTTTGTAAACATTAGATTATTAGAGGAATTTAAAGTAACTACTTAATTCTTTTGTATTTTGTATATTATTTTAATGTTTATCATATTACTAATGTGTTCATTAAAAACAGAAAAATAGTGAAGAACAAAAAGAGAAATGAAAGCTTCTTAAATATCATCACCATATGGCCAAAAAGGGTTATGCCCAACTCGGTCATGAGCTAGTAAGGATTCTAAACCTTAAGGGAATATATGTTATGATTATTTTATTCCACTTTACTAATTCATTGTTTGGTGGATTTATGGTGTAAATATTAAAATCGATCCATCCTCACGTGTACTACTATGGATGGAAGGTCGAAAGGGCAAGAATAAAGAGCATATCGATGAAGCCACCGTTGAAGCCTCCAATCGAATTGTAAGGATGTTTAATTGATATTACAGTTAACATTTCAAATCTATGATAGATTAATTTTAATTGATTGAAAATATTTTCATTTTAGAATAAGTAGGAAAATGCACATCGAGGTGCAGATGTTTTGACCGAAGCCTTGGGAACACCAGAGCACCGAGGACGTGTTAGGGGCGTTGATCAATTTTTATCTCCATCTGCTTTTTTCAAAATGGCTCGTCCAAGTGATAGTACGGGAACACCCGAGCATCAAGGACGTGTTAGTAAAGTTGGTTGCTCTCCTTGTAGGGGAAGTAATCACGATCAATCACTCCCGATTATGATAGAATAACCAATAAAGCAAGCAGATGATATCCTCCAAACACCTCAAGTCATTAGAGATGAACCCCGCATTGTCCATCCCGTTGTCGAAGACTTGGGAGAAGTAAGTTGCATATTATTAATTTCATTTCATTTCTTATATGTTTTTTAAATTTCATTACTCTAATTATGTGTTTCTTTGAAGGGTATGACATGCCAACTTGCCATTGAAAATGTTGAAAATATTGTTGCCGTTGGCACGATGTATGAATCGAGCGGGGCACCTGCTAAGATTCACGGTCTTCCACTAGGAAAGTACAACACACGCGTCCTAGTGGTTTTTAATAATTGGAAATAACGAGGATTTAGACCTTCCAATTCCTCTAAACGACGAGCTTCAATACCTTGGATAAGCCGTCAACAATTTTATGTCATGGGCACGTGCATGGATTGTTAAGACAACCAACGTATCATAAGAGGTATTTAATTTTACATTTCCTCTTTATAGTATGTACCACACTATTAGTTTACTAATAATAGATTAAATTTATTGTCATAGCAGTCAGTTCCAAACAAAGGTAAGAAGGTTGTGTCAGATACACAATCTCATCAATCAGCCATGGCGCTTCCAACCAAAATCAAGTTGGTTTATCACTATGCTAAACATAGTATGAGTGATACTGACATGCTGTCAATTGATCTTACTGAGAATATGTTTGGATTTCACTACAACTACTTTCTTGCCAGAGAAGACATTTTGCAGTATTGTGAGATGGAAGAGATCGGCTACACTTTCATTCTTTGTTACATTGCATAAGTACTATATCCTTTTCAATTATTATAACAACTTTGTTACATTGGTTTATAACTAACGTTTCCTAAATCTATTTCAGCTACATCTAGGCTACTTACGATTAACAGATTCTTGATAACTACTTACTAGTGGACGATAGTAGTTTTGCATCGATTATGAGAAAAAAAAATCAAGAACGGCAAATCAAGAATCTGGCTGATCGTTTTGACATGATTACGGATGTCCGTCAATGTGTCTTCTTTCCCTTTAATACTGGGTATGCATTTTTAAATTTTAAACTTCGTAGCGTGTAATCTATGAAGATGGTACTGTTTAGTGTAGTCCTAATTCCTCGTTATGTCATTTTAGGTACTATTGGATTTTAGTAGTCCTAATTCCTGAAGATGAGATCGTTTATATTATGAACTCACTCAATCAGAAGGCGCCTGATGAGAGTTTAGCTCATATCGTGATACGTAAGTTTTTTTGTTTTTGGTAGTTTTTTTGTTTCAATCAGCTTATTATCCTAATGTTTTTACTTTTGTTCTATAGTTCTTATCGAATGTGGCAATCAAAGAATGGGTTCAGAGCCACAAAATTAATATGAAAATCATTGAAGGTACGTAGATAAATCATAGCTAGATTTCTTCGATTCTTGGCCATATGGAATTATTATTAACATTGCCTAAAATTTTGGTCACTGGTGCCCTCATCAATTGGAATCCATAGTGTGTGGATATTATGTCAAACTTTTCATGCGAAAGATGATATCCAACACGCACACGCCCATAAATAAACTAGTAAGTTTTTGTTTTACTTCATTAACAATTTTAGTTTATAAATTCTGCGACACTTTTTGTTTACTAATTTTGAAATATTGTTTTATGTTTTAGTTTAACTCCACAAAACCATATAGCCAAGAAGATATGGATGAAGTTCGAATCGAATGAGCAGACTTCATAATTAGATTTTTATTACCGAATAACAATTAGTTATAGTGTAGCATTTTGAATTAATATAGCATTATACTCAAGTTATAGTCATTGTACTCAAGTTATAACATTTTGAATATTGGATATTGTGTATTAATTGTTTACTAAAGTAGTCTCTCTCTCTATATATATATATTTATTTATTCTACAAATCTTTCTAGCGAGACAAAGTCTCTTATATTGTGGATTTTGATTAGTAGTCTCTATATATATCATTTATGGAATTTACAGGATTAACATTAATTTTTTGGTAATTTTAAAGTTACGCCGTTATGTTGCCGAAATTTCAATTAATTTAACTAAAGTAGATCATGTTTGTAAAGATGAGTTTATAGGTGAATTTTGGTGGTTTGACATTTTCAAGGCATTGTTTCTTATTGGCCTTGAAATAGACAAATCATCACTTAGATTTTTTTTTATACAAGTTTTGATACTTTTAATGTCCGTCACAATGGTGACCTATTATAATAAAACCAAAAGTTTAAATGAAAATGGTGACCCACATGCTTATACGTGGTGACCCATAAAAATCTATTTTTTAAAAATTAAAAAGGTTATTTTTAATGTCGGGCACATTTAGTGATTGACACATTTAGTGACGGGCACATGTGGTAACGGGCAAAAACCATCATCAAAAGTCTTTGGTGTCATGCAATATGACCGACACCAATGAGTGACCCAAAGGTTTTTGGTGTCGGCCATGACCGACATTATAAGCCTTTGGTGTCGGTCATGACCGACACTAAAAACCTTTGGTGTTAGTCATCTTGCGTGACATCAAAGACTTTTGGTGACGATTTTTGCCCGTCACTAAATGTCTTTAATGACACCAGTATTGATAACGAACATTTGACCGACACCAAATATATTTGTTGTCGGCATATGACCGACACTAAAAGTCTGGTTTCTACTAGTGGTTAGCACTTGAATTATTCCACTAAAGGCTTCTGATGAACTTTTTCGCACTATAGAACACGTTATGTCCACAGATATAATCAATCGTCTACTAATTGATCATTCACGAGTTTGTTCATTATTCAAGCTGAGACAAAAGAACTATTTTACCCATGTGATTACACAATTCTCCTTAAACTCCACAGATTTCTCTAATGAGCAAGTTGTTCATGATCTAACCACAAACCAGTATCTTATTAAGCTAATCAGAGGCAGTACCTTTTGTTCAAGTCTTGGAAACATTTTTTAAGAGAACACCTCTTCTACATTCTCAGTAATACAAAATGAGTGAATTCCATCTTGTGACTTTGTGTTCCCGACCACCACTTTGGCAATCCCCAAAGTGGGAGGCTTATTTACCAAGTTCAATTTGACTGGTCTCACTCATGCACATCAAATGATAGTTCAATAAAGTAGGAGTAACAACTCACTCAGTTTCATAAACAAGTTGTTCATGATCCAACCATAAACCAATATCCTATTGAGCCAATCATAGGTGAGTACCATTTGTTCAAGTCTTAGAATCAATTCTTAGGAGAATAACTCTTCTACTTCTTCAGTAATAGAGAATGAGTAAATTCTATCTTGTAACTTTGTGTTTCTAACCATTCACTTTAGCAATCCTTAACGTGGAAGGCTTATTGACCAAGTGCTATTTGACTTATCTCACTCATGCACATCAAATGACAGTTTCATGAAGCAGAAGTTACAACTCACTCAAGAATAAGATCATATTAGCATAGGATCATCCTAGTGAAATACTTGATCAATGTCAATAACGAAATTACTTTACATATATATCATAATAGTTATGGTCGAATCTTATACAAAACTATTTTTGAGTAGGCACCCTGAATATCGTGTCTCCACGTGAAAAACCAAGATCAAGTTGTCTATAACCATTATAATGCGGGTAGAACCAGCAGTCTCACCAGTACTTAGGCACCCAGTTTTAGTTCTATTAGAAATTGAGGGTATGAACATGCTATTAACGCAGTGAAAGCATGTGAATTTCAAAATTTTCACATTAATTAATCTACATTAATCTACATGCATAATTTCTATGTGATTGACATGTTGTAAATTAAAGACTCACCTTGAATGATGCCTCTGATTAGTTCTGGCGGGCGATCAATTCCCTAAACCTACCTTGATTGATCTCCTCCAATCATCTGGTCTATGGCTTCTTTGCTACACTAAGTGCTCGGTCCTTTTTGATGGTCTATGGCTTCTTTGCTAAACTAAGTGCTCGGTCCTTTTTGAGAAGGGACTAAAGATTTTGTCAGAGGTCTAACTCAAAGGAAAAAGATAAGAACTCAATTACTAGAGAGGTTTCTCAATTTGAGAATTATATTACTCTGAATTGAGTGAAATGAGAATGAATACCTCTCATGCCTTTTATTTATAGTAGATGAATTAATATTTTAAAAATTTAAAAAAAAAACTTTTAAATATTCAATATTAGAAGAAATTCAGAAAAACCAAACATTTTCTCTACCCATTTAAATTAAGGGAATTCGAAAATTCATCCTTTCCTAGAAGGACAAAATTTTCTTCCCAAATTTAGGAGAAATGATTTTAAAATTTTGCCAAATATCTCATATATTGTTTTATATATTTTTAATTCATATTTATCCAATAAATTCAAATTCCATAATATATCTAATATATTATTAAATAAATAAATCCCTTAAATTAATATATCTAATATATTAATTTTCAACCTTAATAATTATCCAATAATTATTAATTTAATTAATATGTCCAACATATTAATTAATATTCTCCATTTAATAATTATCCAATAATTATTAAACTTAATATGTTCAACATAATATTAATAGTTCTCAACATAATAATTATCCAATAATTAAATTAATATGTTCAACATATTAACAGCTGAGTTCTCTCAATAATTATCCAATAATTATTTATGATTTAATTTATCCAATAAATTAAATTTTACTTTTAATACTTATCCAATAAATATTAAATTAATATATCAAATATATTATTTAATTAAGGTTAACCATTAAACTTAACACTCATATTAATTATGTCCAACATAATTAAACTATGAATTTGAACTCTTCAAATCCACTCTCTAATAAAACAGTGTACCAGAAATTATGAGTTAGCCCGAGGACCAATGAATCTATATGTTTAAAGCTACAATGACCCAGGATCCAATTCCTCATCGTTAATAATATGCTTATTTCACTAAAAGCCTATGATGAACATTTTCACACTATATGACAAGTTAATGTCTACGGAAATAATCGTTCATTTGTTATCTAATCCTTCACGATATTTTTGTAATTCACAACTAGGATAAGAAATCCGTTCTACCCCTATAATTACAAATTTTTCCTTAAGCGCCACTAATTCCTCTAATGAACAAGTTGTTTATAGTATCACTATAAATAGTGTTCTCTCGGGCCAATGAGAGGCGGGTACCCTTTGTTCAAGCCCCAAAATAAGTTCTTAAGGGAACAACTCTACATCTTCTTTAATATTAGGGAAGGCGTGAATTTCTTCTTGTGAGGCTGTGTTCCCAGCCACTCACTACGACAATCCTCAACGTGTGAGGCTTATTGACGCAGCGTTGTTTATCTGGTCTCACACATGCACATTAAAGGACACTTTCATAAAGTAGGAGTTCCTAGCCCACTTAGTAGTAAGATCACATCGACATACGATTATTCTCAACAAAGTAGTTTATGCGAGTTTATAACGAAATTAATAGCTCTATCATAAAACTTTTGTCCTATCTTATGCTAAAACACCTTTTTGCATAGGTACTCCCACTCAGATGTTTCTGCATGAATAATCAGGATTAAGTCATTTTCAACTTTTTAAAAGCAGGTCGCACCAACAATATTATCAGAACTTAGGTGCCCTAGGCTTAATCCATATATTGTAGACGTTTTAGGTTATTGACTTAGACTAGGTCCACTTGTATGTCTCACATACTTGTCCAAGTGTGCATCCAAATAACCATGGGCATATGGCAATTAATCCAATTAATGCGATAAGATTGTATGACGTTTAAATATTAAATGTGCAAGATAAGAAAAATAATAACCTTTATTAATAACTAAAATATGACATTAAATGTATAACATTACTTGTTTGTTCTAATATACAAACTAGGCCTTTAGGGCATAACCCCTAATAAGTTCATATACTATAGAAGGATTTATGTTATTCACTTGGAACTAGATCCAAGTGATCATATTATTAACCTTGGACTTTAATTCAATTAATGTGATAGGGTTATATGATGTTTATAATATAAATGCACAGTAATTGAAAATAATAACTCTTTACTAATAACTAAAAATTACATTAAATGTTTGTTTTATTACAAACTACTAAGCTTTGAGGGCATAGTTCTTAACACTAGTTTCATTGTACCTCAGGTGATATCATCAACATACACAACGAGCATGACAGTAGTGTTCTCATGATTAAAGATAAATAGGAACGAGTCAAAGCAGCTGTTGACAAAACCCCAAAAAGAGCAACACTATCTTGAGGGCATTATTTCATGCATGCATGAGGCTTGCTTGAAGCCATAAAACGCTTTCTTGAGCTTAGATATATAGTTGAGAAAAATGACTCTATATATCTTGGAGGTTGTTCAATGAACACATCTTTTTCAATTTTCCTGTATAGAAAGACATTGTTAAAGTCAAGTTGCTTGAACATCCAATTACAACGACGCTGAAAATATAAAAATAATCCATACTAGGATTCTGATGAAAGATCTTCGCCACAAGGCAAGCTTTGTGCCTCTGAATAGAGCCATCCCAATTCTGCTTGATTTTGAAGACATACTTGCACCCAACAACATTATGAGATGTTGAAGATGGAACAAGGTGTTAGGAATGGTGGTTGAGTAAATGCATAATTAACACACCAGAAAAGTATGAATAAATAAATCAATTATTAGTTTGATTAATCTCATTAATCTTGTAAAGACTCGACTTAAAATCATTAAATAATTATGATGCATTTGAGACAAAAGCATGCTCTTAAACAAATTCATGTAATAAAAACTAACAAGGTTTAAATAGTAAAATAATCTCTTGGCCAAGATGTAATTCAAATCATAACTGTGTAAAATTACATAATTGAAATACTTCATGCGGAATGGAATAACTTAATTAAAACATTAAACATGTGTTCCTCATTATTCAACGGTCTCGTCTAGCTCATTCGTCTCGATAGAGTTCAAGACTTAGAGGAGAAATAATAAGGATGAGTATTGAAAAATACTTAGTAAGAAACCTTACATAAGGTACAAAATGTATATATTAGCCCAACATTTAGCAAGTAATCACATGTATCATCGCAGTGAGCATAACTCAACTATGGTAGTGAACCTCTGTCAAGTGACTAGCTTAGCTTAGGGAATCATGCCCTAACTAAGAAGTCAACAAGAAACTTGAACTTAACAACTCTAAGCTCGGGAACCTGTAAGGTTCAGCTCACAGATATCTAAGAGAACCTGAGAGGTAATAAATGTCAAGGTCAAAGGAACACTACTAGTTAGCTCATCTGGAACACAACTTGTCATGGCTTCTCAAGAACACAACTTGTTCTAACTTCTCAAGAATAAAACTTGTTTAGGGTAAGGGAGCAAATACCAGTTCTAAGATCGGTATCCTAGCGAGTCAGAGGGACATATCATCCTAAAGACTCAGAAAACATAAGGGGCATCACAATCAACGGATCTAGACAATAAGGAAAGGTATGCTGACGTTATGTGGTCGTTGAAGCTCTCACCATGACCAGATGCGTATACGCACATACCACACGCACGAGTATTAGCTGAGAATGTACACCAGCTGAGAATGTACTAGGTCTATATGTGCCTAATGAGAAGGAGTATCAGTTGAGACTCAGTATTAGTGATCCTCACTAGATCCCTGGTCCGCCATGACCACACTCTGCTCTAAGCTGTAACTTAAACAGTGGCCAGCTTGCGTCAGTATCTAAGTCTAAGTCTTATGAGCCATAAACTAGGTACTACATAAATGGTTACCAAACCTTTCTTAGCCCTCTAGATGATGACAAACTAACATGTCTAAGAATGATAGAGTAATAATAGATAATTATCAAGTGAACATACTCAATGTCCCATACCACTATGTAGTAAACCAAGACAAGCAAACACATTTATAACACTCTAATTCCATGCTTAACATCCCATAATATGATACGATAACTAGAATGTGACAATACAATAATTTCAGAAACATGAATTCAGAACATAAAACAACACGTACATAGTTTGATAATATAAGAAACATGAATATTGAATTCATGGCGACATACAACTCATAATGTGAATAAATAGCTAAACAAATAGCAATTGCTCATTAGAACATTCACAGTCATTCAACACGGTAAGACAACTCCTAAATGACTGAATGTCTGCATGCTCCAAGCATCGTAACAATCAACATGATTGATCAAACATCAACAAATAATATTTGTAATTACGAGATAAATACCAAGTTGACATAGCATTAAATACCACACAACCCTATGCAAAAATCAACCTCAAAAAAATAAAAACCCCTATGCAAAAGTTCTTACCTCCTCGATACATATGTCTACCTAGCCTCAGCGAGTTAAGAAAAATGGTCCTAAAAGATGAACATTGGAATCAAGACCTAGAGTTAAGCCTTAACTCATAAACTTGTAACTATAACAACTTAAAAAAATGATGATAAAAATATCCCTAAGCTCACTTTAAAAAAAAGATATTAAAAAATTCCTATCGACCAACTTTAAATTGAATATAAAAACTCATATTAACAAGATATTAGAATGTCTCCAACACTCATAAAGAAAGATATTAAATAAATAAATATAACATATCCTACAAAATCTCGTTCAAAAGATATTAAATAAATATGTATAAGATTCCAAAATAAGAGAAACAATTAAATATACTATAAATTTTTCAATTAAGAATATCAATTATATTTTTAATTCTCCTTAATCTATCATTTAAATATTCATATTTGAAAGATATTTAAATGTCCCAAAACTCATGATGAGGAGTTATTAAAAATTACCCTTACAACAATCTTAAAAAAAAAGTTACTAAAGAATTAACCCAAGGACTCATCATTAGAAAGATAATTAAAATGTGTCATTAACTTAAAATATGGAGCACCTAACAACCCATTAAATCCATATGTAAATTTGAATGAAGGCACATTTAAACCTACTAGAAAATAATTATGTGTGTTGCACGTGTAAATATTAAATTCAAATAATACTTTATTTATTAAAATAATACAAAACACATTTGGAATATGAAGATTTAATAATATAAAAAGCAATTGTTAAAAGAATAATTATATAAAAAGAGAAAGAAAAACGGACCTCAAAGATAAATTGACAAGATGACAATATGTTGAGTTAAATACATATAAATAATAAAGAAAAAAATTGCATACTATTTCTTTTTTGTGGCTGTTGATTGTGTGAGTACATAGTTTTTTAGAAAATATTATAAAAAATGAAGTTATTTTTTTGTGATTTTAAAATGTTACATTTTATTTTTATAAGAACAAAGAAGCCTCCGAGAAATTAGTTAATTATTTTAATTTAAAAAATTTGTGAAAATTTTAAGGATTATAAATAATATGTAAAAATAGTTTAAAAGTACAACTAACTTTAAAAGACTATCATAAAAATAACAACTACGAAATTTTAATAAAATGTAATATTCATCTCAAAAAATGATTTAAGATTGAAGAGTTTTATAACCAAAATTTAGACAAAATAAAATACGTAGATATACGTATTGGAAAGAAATGACAAAAACACTTAATTTAATTTCTAATTCTAAAATATTAAATGTCATTAATATTCTATAATAAATTAAAAATTAATTTTATTAGAAAAATGTTTTTTTTTTTTGACATATTCATTATCAAATTACTTTGCAAAATGACCTAAAATTATGTAAATAATTTGGCACATTTTTTTTTAATTGAATGACATGTTTGTAGGTTAAAAATAGGTAAGTAATTGGTCACAATTATATATAAATAAAATATATATATATATGTGTGTGTGTGTGTGTGTGTTTTTTTTTTTTTTAATTGAATGACATGTTTGTAAGTTAAATTGGTAGTTAAAGTAGCATGAAGTATGATGTATCATATTAAAATCTATAATTAATTTAAATTTTGTAATTTGAAAAGTATTTTAAAATAAAAATTACAAATATTATTTAAATTGAAAATATATGAAAAGACTTAACAAAAATAAATGACAAACATATACATCAAATCAACCAACAAATTTAAATATACTAATTATAAATATATAATAAACAGTAATAAAAATTCTAAATCTCTAGCAATACACTTCTATTATATACTTTCTAACTTAAAAATTTGGCAAACAAATATTGTTATTCAACTTCAGAGTAAAATTGTACGGGTGCAAGATGCTTGACAAACTTTAAAACCTAAGAACGAAGTAAAATTTTTGAATTTTGAAGAAGTGAAGTAGATGAAAATGTTGGGAATGAAATGATGGAGAAACTCATTTTTATAATAAAAAAATTAAAATTACAAAACTTTTTAAATTCTACCCATTGTTTAATTTCATCCTATTATGAATTAATGAATTATTAATTATAATCAAAGTGGTAGATAATCTTTCACATTCTAGATTTATTATTAATAGTTATATTGATAATAAAAATGGTGCATTTTTATTTTAGAAAAAAAAAAAACTACTAACTTAGCATATCAAAAGCACCTAGCATATGAAAAGTCTCTTTTATAATTAATAGTAAATATTATTATTTATTGTATAATTAATTATAAATAAATATGATTGACATTAATTAATTATTATTTACGTAAATGAGTGAAATTTTTACAAAAAAATTAAAAAAAATATAACATAAAATTGCATGTTTGTAATTTAAGGTGTAACTTAAGGGTTAAATTGTCTAAAAATGATTTTCCCCTTAAGCCACACTTTAAGGTAGTATGATATGATGAACCAATTATAATTTACAAGCCCATATAACTATAACTAAACAACCCACTAAATGAGTGAATAAATAAAAATGAACAAGAAAATGGACCCCACAATGGGCGACCCAACAAGTACCTCACACAAACGAGTCAAGCGCGGTTCAGAGCGGGTTAACGAGTTCAGCAGATTGACGAACTAATCGAATTTTTGGATCTGGGCACACATTCCGGTCCGGTTCAAGATGAGTCCAAACATAATGGAGTCAACAACTAGCTTGCATTCATCATATAATAGCTTAGTAGGAGGGAAGCTTCAAGAGTCATACCCCCCTATAGTACATTCTGACACATATTTGATGTGGCAGGCTTAAGTGTCGAAAAGGGCGAGGAGTCATACAACTCCAAAACATAAAGGAAATTACAATGACATAAAAAGTAAATCCTATACTAGAAAAACATGATAAAAAGGGGTCTAGAAGTTCATGCAGCCATGTGCAACACGCATTAGACAAGCAAGATCCTGACATTTTCCATAAGCTGTTTTCGGCCTCGTCAACCAACTCTATTCAAACTCAGTGATCGTTTGAAGGCTTACCATTTGTCCTTGCGGTTCCACAGAACTCCATTGTTCGCCACGCTTCGCCAGTCTTCCAGAAACTTCTGCAGGCTTGGACTCTTGACTACGACTTGGTCTGTCTCTTCAGCTAAGACTTCAAAGGCATTGCGGAGAGGAATCGACGGACTGCTCATTTCAGAAGGGCGCCGCCTCGAACTGACCCTATCGCCTGCGCACATGGGAGCGTCATTGGGGAACTTCTGCCGCATCACAAAATTTTGTCTCATGTCCTTGGAGGGAGACTTCTCAACTCGAGGCCAGTTGTCGCCGTCATCGCATGGCCCTTTTTCATTTGGAGGGCCTACAGAAAGCGCACGCTACTTGGGTGCTTCATCTTGATCTTCACGGTCGTGGGGCTAGACCTGGTGATGACTAAACATTCAGTGAGCGATATAAGAATGACCTTGCGCTTGAGAAGGAACTTCATCCCCAATATGACATCAAAGTCGTCCATCATAACGATCACAAAGTCAGCTTTGTCGGTCCAATAGCCCAGCTTGACACTCAGTTTCTTCGCGAGTCCTGACACAGGTAGGGCTGCAGAATTGACAGCTTTCATCCATTCTTCATCCTTATGCCAGCTTACATTTAGATGTCTTGCTTCTGTTCCAGATATAAAAATGTGGGTAGCCTCGGAGTCAACCATAATGTTTTTTGATGCCTTATGGTTTATCCATGCATCGACATGCATAAGGCCTTTGCTTAATAATTTCTTTGGCTCAGTGACACTCTTTTGCAAGGCTGAAAAATACTTGAGCACACCGGCGTGAGGATTTTCTCTTACTTTCTCTTTGAGGGCTACTAATTGTGCTACCTCAGCTTCGTCACCCTCTTCGGTCCTTCTCTGTTCCTTAAAAGATACTCGTAGAGCATTGAGGGCTATTCGGTTAGGACATTCAGTTACTTTTAAAATTAAAACACATGCCAACTTAAATAGATATATTAAAAACTATGCATTAAATTCTTTTAAAATTTCGGCAGAGTTTCCCTTAAAAATTGAGATACCGCACCTATAAAAGATCATAACCTGGACATTTGTAAAACTTAAACAGACATCCTGAAAAAGAGTTTCAAATCATCCTACTATTCCAAAAGCCAAATACAGAGTTGAGCGCTCGTTTTAAACTAAAACACATGCTAATACCAAAATGATTCATGTACAAAACTATGCAAAAGTAGAAAGACTCGACACGTGTCAATAACTAGTCCTTTCCCCTCCAGTCGCCTAGCTACCTTCGTCAACCGTCATGGTGTAAACCTGCACTTGTAGATGGAAGCCACAACCAATATAAAACGAAGGGTGAGTCGTGAAACTCAGTAAGAGAAACCCGCACGTGTATGCAAGCATATAATGACGAAAGCTAACATGTATTGACAATTAAGTCTATGAAAATCACAACAAACAAAGGGAAAACATCTCAACTCTCGAGAACCCAAGTCACCTGGCCTGATAACCCTGAGACAGTTCTCGAGGAGGGGCCTCACCAGCCAATGCCGTGAGACCTGGAAAGCCACTACTTGAACTCTCCCAGGTACGAAAGAGTGCCTAGGGGCAGGGGTCAACCACTTGAGTCGCCCAGGCTATCCTGGATCCCTCCGGCACGGTGGAGTCAATCCCGAAGACATTAGGTACCACGCACGGTGCTGAGCCGAGAGCGATCCAACCTGCTAGCGCGACGCTCACTTATGCCTAAGCAAATTCGCCTGCTCACTACCTAGCAAGTTCCCACTCCAACTCTTGCGATAAGGGATAATCGATCGATGTCCGATTCCCACTATTGCACCCTATAAGCCCTAGACCACTCGGCTAGGTTACACGTATGGACGACCAGGTTCCCAGCCGATGCCAAGTTCCTGAGTGCAGACTATCAACCCTATGGTCAGTCCCACCACACTTCAGGTCGATGTAGCGATCACCGCCCTAATAACGTATGAAGCCTCTTACAAGAATAACCTCTATCCGTCAAGGAACGTTGGCTGCGTCCAACCCTACACCCGTATGGGTCATCCCCTGACGTGTCAAGCAAAAAGTAGACCCTATGGTTTACTGCAACCACCCTATAACGAGGAGGAGACGTGCCTAAACCGCATGACCAACACGCTCACTCCATCAAGGAAAGTGACTCGAGCAAGCAACAACCAATTTATGAACTAGACAATTAAGAAGAAGTCATGCATCACTTTCCTAAAGTCTTTACACATATTAACAATGAAATATCTACGAATAAGAACAGCATATGATCAAAGTCCTAGCCTACCAGATCACAGACCACATACTTTCAAATTCAATAAGTAAATAACGAGCAGCAAACAACATATAATCAAAGTCCTAGCCTACCAGGTCACATACCACATGCTTTCAAATTCAATAAGTAAATAAAGAGCAGCAAACAACATATAATCAAAGTCCTAGCCTACCAGATCACAGACCACATGCTTTTAAATTCAATAAGTAAATAACGAGCAGCAAACAATATATAATCAACAATCCAAGTAAGAATACAACTACTTATGCACCCGTTACGATCCCTTACAGAACAATAAAAAAAGTGGCACGACAGCAGCTTGAGCGAGTCCAAAAATGTCTGAACGAGCTTAAGCCTCTTTTCCTACAAGAAACCAAGGCCATCAATTAGCGTTGACGCCTATAGCGACTCGGTTACAACTAAACAATAGCCGAACCAAAACTTCTAAAACAAAGGCAAGAAAGAATGTAACTACCTTTTATTCAAAATGAACCCGACACACGTAAAACCAAGTTGAAACGACAAACAATACAACTTTAGCCCCAACGAAAACCTCAATAACCAACCCGAACCAAGAACTCGCCCCGACAATAAACCTTCCCCAAACCTTTCAATCTAAAGAGACCAAACCACACGATTATGAGAGCAAGCTGCATTTTAAGTGAGGAATAATCGAAACGACATAAAATCGACTAAGAAAATCGAGCTTACCCGCGGCTACAAGCCGAGTAGGCCAAGCCGACTAAGGGAGAGACTAAGAGGGTCGGGCAGCTCGGCGACGGGCAACAGACACGGGTAGTAGGGAACTCGGTGACAGCGAGAGCGAGAAGGGAGAGAGAGACGTGCGGGCTTAGGTCGCGGGCAGCGCGGGTCCCGAAGAGCGAGAGGGCGAGAGGGGGGGGCGCGCGGGCTGGCCGATGACGGTGAGTACGAGAGAGAGGGGGGCACGGGCGAGGAGGAAGACGGGGGGGGGGGGGGGGGGGTCATTTAGGTCCCTTTTTTTAAACAAAAATTTCAATGAAATTTA
>JBBMEG010000001.1:4231102-4267938 GCA_037832605.1 Cyclanthera cordifolia | reverse complement strand
CCCCCCCCCCCCCCCCCCCCCCCCCCCCCCCCCCCCCCCCCCCCCCCCCCCCCCCTCCCCCCCCCCCCCCCAATTCAAACCATCTTTTTTAAACAATAATTTAAATGAAATTTAAAACTTACCTATTAAGTGGATTGTCACACCTTTGAAGAGAAAACAACTGAGAGACCCTCAATTATAGCCAGTCGACTGAGAGGGTAATCACCTTGTTCTCGATGGTGACCCTTGCTCTTGGCTTGTCTCTGATCGGCCTACTCCCCCACTATTGGGAGAATTAGGGTGGTTGTTACTTGTATATCGTCGCGGGAAGGCCTTATCTCGCCTCACCTCTTGAGTTTTCTCGTTGTTACGATTAACTTTCAAATCAAACAACCTTTTTGCGGCTGCATAGGTTTGTGACAAGGTTTGAACTCTTTGTTCATAAAGTCTTGACCTTGCCCACGACTTTAGTACCTCAACAAAATAGAAGACTTTGTCTTTCTCTAACATGTCCTGGATGTCCAACATTAGCCCCGCAAACTACTTGACATAATCTCGGATCAACCTTGTATGTCTTAGTTCACGCAGCTTTCATCTTGCCAGGATTTCGACGTTCTCGGGAAAGAACTGAGACCGCAACTCTTGCTTCAGCGTTTCCCATGTGTCGATAGTACATCTCCCTTCTTTGATGTCCATATATCGCGACTGCCACCACAGTTTGGCGTTGTCGCCTAGATACGTCATCACTAGACTGACCTTCGACTCTTTAACGGCAGTGTTTGTAGCCTTGAAATATTGCTCCATGTTAAACAAGAAGTTTTCCAATGCTTTGGCATCTCGAGCGCCTTGGAAAGGCTTCGGATCAAGCATATTGATCTTGTTCAGTTGAACAATGCCTCTAGCTGAAGCTTGATTACCCACCGCCATCATGGTGAGGTTTATACTGGAATTCATCTCGCCCAACTCAGTTTTCAGGTCATCAAGTGTCGCTCTGACACTTTTCGAAAAGCATGTGACTAACTGTCCAATCGACCTTTGAGCGCTTTCAATTTTCTCAATGCGCTCTTTCATATGGGTATCAGAGCCCGATGAACTATCACCACGCTCGAACGTTTCAAGTCGTGAGGTTTTGCCTTCGAGGTTCTCGACCCTCATCATCAACTCTTGGATGGGCATTCTATCTACGCGGTTAGCTACCATGTCAATCATGTCGGCTTTGGAACTAATCTCTTCCACGCGAGATTCCAAGAATCGAACAGTGTTTGAGAGCTCTCTCATACAGAGCATCCCTTCTTCCAAGTCAACCAACCGGTCGACGTGGGCCTTGCCCATCATTTTCTTCTCGGCCATTTCCGCAATTACTTTTCAAATGGAGCTAACAAAGGTCTGATACCAACTATCACGATCTAACTTTGTTGTCGTTGCAAAGCGATCATGAGACACTTGCTCTAACCCATCGAGCAAGTCAGTCAAACGAAAATCGCAGACCGGGTTGTACAACGAGGGCAACCTCTATCATGGGTCTCGTGAAAAGGTTTTTGAAAGAGAGAGAAATAATGTTTTGAAATACGTTTTGTCTTTGAAAGGTATATGACAAGATGCAATAAGGGACACAACAACTAGCTTGCATTCATCATATAATAGCTTAGTAGGAGGGAAGCTTCAAGAGTCATACCCTCTTATAGTACATTCTGACACATATTTGATGTGGCAGGCTTCAGCGTCGAAAAGGGCGAGGAGTCATACAACTCCAAAACATAAAGAAAATTACAATGACATGAAAAGTAAATCTTATACTTGAAAAGCATGATAAAAATGGGTCTAGAGGTTCATGCGGCAATGTGCAACACGCGCTGGACAAGCAAGACCGTGACACTAGAATTGGTTGTTTCTACTCATATCGGCCTTATCAGGCTCGCAACTGTTGGGTTTTCGCATGAGAGAAGCCACAACAAAGGGATTCGAACATCTGGTTTTAGATCGATGAAACTTTACATGTCTAGTAGAATAGGAGTTGTCCTATGAACTATGTTGCTCAATGAAGAATACGAAAGGGGTGGGAAAAGTGGGGATTGCTTACGACGAAATTAAGATGCAAAAAGAAAAAAAATTGTCTTAGGAATGAAAATTTGAAAAGACTAAAGAGAGAGAAGATGATTTACGAATTTGAGAGACATGGTCTTGGGATTTGAAATTCAAACATGTGGAGGCTAAGATTTTGTGGTTACAAATTTATATTTAAAGCATTTTGGCTTAGTTGCCAACACAACCCAAAGGTAAATAGTAAATAAATAATTTTCCCAAAACTACTAACAATTTACCAATTAGCCCATGAGATACCCAGTTACAAAAAGATGTATAATATATCAATTAAATTATACTAAAATTTAGATCATCACAGTACTCCCTCATTTAGACTCTTTTGTCCTCGAAATTTACCAATTCTCGGTTAACTCAAGAAACAAGACTTAACCATTGATGAGCATGAATGCTCCAACTAAAGAAAAAGAAACAACAAGTATTATTTACTAAAGTGAAAGAGTGAGAACCAAGCATGGAACACAAAACAACTTGAAGCTAAATATCCAGAATAAAGCAACATAATTCAAACATGGATTTTATCAACTAACAAACATGAAAAGTCATTTGTGCAAACCACTCAAGCCAACAAACTTTTGACTGCTCTTAAAAAAAGATAAAACCAACAACGACCTTAAGGCTTAGAACTACATCGCAACAAGCTACACACTGAAACATAGTAAATCATGCTCAACATAAGCTCCTGAACTGCTCTTACAATGACCAATTACAACAACTAACCAACAATAACTTACTAGTCAAAACTAAGGTTTAAGAGCTTCAAATCACAACTCAAAAACCATATGTTGAAACTTAACGCAATTGAATTAACTACAAACCTGTCTTATCTTCACCACAACGGAGGCAACTCATTCTCAATTTCTAAGAATTTTAACAAACAAAAGCTTACAACATAACAACTAGTTATGAAGGGTCAACTAAACTGCCTCAAATTTAGCTTGTAACATCCACAAAACCTGAAAAACTAGACCTAGTAAGCCTGATTGCACTGAACAACAAATAATAACTTGCTCGACCAAAGGTCTGAACTCATCATAGAATAAAACTGAAAACCTTCTCAGACTATAGGGAAGTCAACTTCTAAAGTGAAGCACAAAACTTACCCATCGCAAAAACTACCAGAAGAAACTGAACTTCAACGAGCCAAAACGAAGTCAACAAAAGGCTATAATCTATAATTACCAAGTCCTACTGGTCCAAGCCAACTACAGACCAAGCGTACAAAACTCCATGTCAACAAGAAAAATCCATGTAAACCTAACTCGAAACATTATTCACACAACTGAGAACAAGCATAAACATTTAAACCAATAACTCAACAAAAACTGAGATCACTTTTCTAAAAAAACTTCTTAAGGTTAGTGCTTTACAAAAACAATCAAACTTTCTGCAACATTAAACAACACAAGAAGCCAAAACTTTTCAAACCTACCCAAAAGACAAGGAGAGAGAGAAACACATCTATGGAAAACCTTAGGCTCTACAACAAAACACTAAAAGGCTAAAATGAACTCAAAGAATTAATCAATTGCCAATGCAACACCATTGTCCATACAACTTAGCTATTTTTCTCAAAACTGAACACCAACCGAAAGCATAAGTAAATAACTAGAACAAATTTTGGGAAGACAAACTCAAGCAATTTAACGAGATAGAACTTATCACGCAATCATAACTAGGACCTTTGTGTCTATCACACAACTCAAATGACTTCCTTCTTTAGGCATGAATTTGTTGTTCCCAAAACCATAGCATCCAAATGAGGAACAAATTAGCACCCCAACCATGGGGCAGCCCTCAACAATAGAAAATTGACGAGGTCCTTACCTTGGAGAAAGTGAAACATCATCACCACCAATGAAGCCTTTAATTGAGCAACGATCCAAATTGGAACGAACACCTTTGCCCGAGCATATGAATTATGCTTACCTTAGAGAAAATGAGATGTTGCCTATTATAATCTTAGTGAACTTATTCATGTAAATGTTGTGATAATACTCGTATTGCTTAAGCAATACAAAAGAGCAATAGGATGGACTTTAATAGATATACAAAGAATCAGTCATGCCTTCTATATGTGCAAAATGAACGTAGAAAATGATGAATTCATTACAAAAAGCTAGAGCAATGATACGTACAAATGTTTTATTTCAAAGCCGATCTAGGATAGTACTTTTTTTCTTACATACAGTAAATAATTTTTCTATTTTTTATTATTTCGTGTTGATTTTTTTTTTTTTAGTATTAAGTGTGAATATATTTTTTTTTTTTTTTTTCCTTTTACGATCTAAGCCAGTTTAGGTTTTAAAGTTTACTTCTTTTTTCTTTTTTTTTTGTTGATTGCTTTTGCGTTGGTTATTAAAAAAAGAAAAAAAAAAGATTCTACTTCAACAATGGGAACACCAATTCATCTACAAACCAAAGTCAACCTGTCGAGGAAGATTTTAATGAAGATACTTGAAGTTTTCTGTCCCTGAATTTTGAAAATTGATGTTTGAATGTTGTATGTGTTTGCTATCTATTTAGTTTTTAGGTTTTCTATTTTAGTTTTCTGAAAAAAAATGAATAAATAATACAAATTCTGATTTGTCTATTTTGTTAAAGCATTTCGGAATCAATAGAATATCTTTTTGTAAGCTTTGCATAATTTGAGTATTGAATCATAAATGCTTTATTCTTTTTGAAGAAATATGTTGAAATATCTTTAATCGATGTAATTGCTCATATTTGCTTCAATTTTTTTTGCAAATTCTAATAAGTGGTTTAAAGAAGAGATTTTGAATTAGGACATTTAAGAGCTTCAGCATTCCCATGAAGATATATTTCAAATTTAAATTTTCACAAGAATTCAAGTTTGTAAATTGAGTTTTATTGAGAACAATGACAACTTTAAGTTTAGATACTGAGGAAGCTCGCGTAAGCAAAATTTATAATATTTCTAAAGCTTTTGGCAAAGTAGAGAATGTTAAACATTAAAAAAAAAAAATTGAGTAGTAGTCATTGTGTTGAAGCAAAAGATGAGATTTTTTTTTTTAAGCTAGTAGTCAAAATTTGACGAGTACAAAATGGGAAAGTGAGAAAATAATGAGAGTGAAGCTAAATCAAAGGCTAGTAGCATAAGCTTTCATTGAGCATTCTACTATTTGAATTGATGCTTCAAGTTTCCTATTGTTCTTCTTGCTTAGGCAAACTTCTTTTTGCTCAAGCATGTTGTCCTAAGAACTATGAGAAAGTTAGCACATTAAACATGAATGTTTTCTTATACATGATCCGTTTCCTTGAAAAGATCCCTTGAAAGTTGTAAAAAGAGAGTATTCTGGCTTTGAGACAAAATAAGAAAGGAAATTTTCAAGCATGAGTCGAGTGTTAGATTTGAGAGAGAATTATCATCTTAATGAGAGATGCTAAAGCAATTAAATGCTTAATGAAAAAAATTCTTTGCTAAAGCAATTTTGAGGAAGTTGGAAATTAGTAAATAGCAATGGAAGTGTTATAAGTTAATGCTTTGTTGTAGCATTTCTTCAGCTGAAAAGAAATTTTAAGAATCAGGAAAATTTGATATATCTCTGATATTAAGTAAGCATATGTTGTTATTCTGACCATGCTAGAGCAAATGAAAATTAAAAAGGATTTTGTTTTCATTGTGATTATTTTTCTCTGAAGTTTAATTATTGTAAGAATTATGTTATTACTCGAGGACGAGTAATAGTTTAAGTTTAGAGATTTGATAACTCTTAAATATAAGAGTTATTTGCTAGCCTCAAAGTAGTTTTCAGAGAAAATGGTGTCTTGAATTAAAAGATTTTGAAAGAATTATTTACTAAAGCATTTTGTTTTATGTGCAAAATTGTGAAAGAAACAATATCTTTGAAAAATATGATTTTTAGAAAATTATTGAAATTATATACATGAATGTGTGATTAATTTTTCTTTTGCAAGATAAGCTAAATCTAAAATTTTTTTAATGCTTTAGCAGATGTTTGGAGTCTCAAATCAATGAAGGCAGTGCTCAGTTGAAGCATATTGACTGATGAAGGAGAATGTCAGATGCACGTTTCACTAAATACGTGGTGGAATCCTGATAGCCGCTTGAATCTCGAGGTGGAATGGATTTATCGTAACCGTTGAATAGTTTTATTTATATTGTTAGATTGTGAGAGCAATTGTAAGCACGAGGTGAATTCCAAGTCATTTTAAAATTCTAGTTAGATCTTAGAGAGAGTTTACTGAGTTAGCAAGCAGTAGCGATTGGAAAAAGAATGAGAAGTTAAGATCTAGAATTGCTCATTTTGGCATTCTTCGATCCAGGCTTTTTCTCTCTACTCCTATCTTTTATTTTCAATTCATTGTTTGCTAAATTCTATGTTGGTTTGGTTTTAATTTTAGTTTGTAAAGCATTTAATCATTTGATCGTTGAGTTTAGCGATAGCAATTCAAGTGTTGATTCAATTCAAGTGTTGATTCAATTCAAGTGTTATGTTTGATTCTAAAATTGCAATTACGATCACATATTAGTTTCAATTCTGATCTTTGTTTCTGATTGCAATTCCTAGTTTCAATCATGATTTATGTTGTATTTGTTGATTCGATCATTTATGTAATGATGAGGAACTAATTCTATTATGTAGAATTAGGTTTATGTTATTTCAAATTGTAATAGCATTTAATCAAAAGATGTTGAATTGTCATGAATTATTGTAGCAAAAATTGATTACCGTTCATCTAACAAATCATTTGTAATCCGATATAGTAATTACTTCGAGAGAAGGATTATAGGATAAGATCTAAAATTCATACACTTGGTTAGCAATATTTCTCTTGTATTTAGTGAAGAGTCAGAGATGACTTTCTAACTAGTGATGGTTGACTCGAATTGATCATGAATGTGACGCGAGAGAGGGAGTTGTTAAAGTTAGCAGTTGTTCACTTCTTACCATTACGTTCGATGTTGTAGCAATTTGAATTCATAGCCTAATCTAGCCGACTTTTCAATCGAGTGAATATCTGTTATCTGTTATTTGTTATTGTTATCTTACTTACATCATTAATTACTTAGCATTAACTATTCCATATTAGAATCAGATCAATTGCCTACACAATTCTTGATACTGATTTAAAAAGTCATCATAACTAAATTCTTGAGGAAGAATGACCTTTTAAGAAAGATTTAAACTTGACTACAATTAAGATTGTGTATACTTGCACATTTGACCTCATTTAGAATTATTCTTACAAAATATGATTGAGCAAGAATAGTGAATTGAGGTAGGATAAGGTCAGAACAATAAGCTAATCCAAACCCGGGTCCACATCCAAATCTGCTAGGAAGTTTCTTAACCATACAACCTTTTTTGCTGCTTCCATATTGAAGTCTGTGATGCATCCTAACTTAATGCTTCTCAAACTATAACTACATTGTTGAGGGTCAGTGATCCTGATGTGAACTTCATAGATTCTTTATCAGTTTGAAAATAAGAGTTTGTCTACCTAGTTATGGATCAAATCCTTAGGACCGTACACAAGCATATAATTTCTCATTCTCCTAAGTTACATTAGAATATTCTTAACCACAATCCAATGATCTAATCCTGGATTTGACTCATATCTACTGGTCATGCCTATCACGTAGCAAATGTTAGGCCTTATACACAATATATGGTACATCAAGCTTCCTACCGTCGAAGCGTAGAGTATCCGTCTCATCTTTTCAGCCTCTTGATGTGTGTCTTAGGACTATTTTCTTAGGACTAGTAGTTTAAATATTTAAGAACGAGCATTTAATATTAGATATTTAATGTCATTTTCGGTTATTAATAAAAGTTAATATTTTTCATAAATTTGCATATTTAATATTCAAACGTCATTCAACCTTATCACATTAATTGGATTAATGTCAATAAACTCTTGGTTATTAATATGAACACTTGGACAAGTATGTGTGACATACAAATGGATCTAGTTCCAAGTTTATAATCTAAATTGTCTACAGTATATGAACTAAGGCTAGGGTGTCTAAGTCCTGGTAATACTATAGGTGTGGCTCGCTTTGCAATACTTGCAAACAACCTGATCCGGGTTGTTCATGTGGAGACATGTAAGTGGGGGCGTCAATGCAATAAGAAGTTTCTCCATATGAATGGATCAGAAGTTTTATGATCGAGTTAGTAATTTTGTTATAGACTCGTACCAACTACTTCGCTAAGGATGATCGTCTGTCGATGTGATTTTAATCCTGAGTGAGTTGCAAACTTCTGCTATATGAAAGCGTCTTTTGATGTGCATGGGTGAAACCAGACAAATAGCACTGGGTCAATAAGCCTGACACGTTGGGGATTATCGTAGTGAGTAGCTGAGAACACAATGTCACAAGAAGAAATTCACGACATCTCTAATATTATGGAAGAAAGAGAAGAGTGGTACGTGAAGGCTTCTCATCTAAAAGAGAGCAATCGTCTTACAATGAAAGGGTTTCGGAGGTAGAGAGTGTTGATCTAGTTAAAAATGTGCCACCACAAAAAACTGGAGCATCTATGGCCAATCCTGAGGCCAATGAGGCAAGTGAGCAATGAGGAAGTGCAAATAAAGAAAATGTTCAAAAGCGAAATGTTAACGATGATATTGTTTGGGAGAAAATACACTAACGGTGGAACTGAAAAAGGATTTGGAAGGAATGTCTAAGGAAAAAGAAGAGGGGAAAGGGAAGAGAGACCATTTGAGGAGCCTGATGCATCAGAAAAGGAAAGATTAAAGGAAGAAATAGATGAAGAGTTGAACAAGGAGTCTGAGAAAAAAGTGCTCTAGAAAAAGAAACACGAGAAGAAGACGGCTAGGAAGAAAGAGTTTGAGCGTGAATATGAGGAAGAAGAAGCAGAAAGTAAAGAATCCAGGATTGAAGAGATCACACCGATTGTGGTGAAAAAAAAGAAAACTCATGCCCCCGTTGTAAAGAAAAATGAGCCAAAGAAGAATACAACTCTCAAAGCATCTCTAGTAAAGGCTCGTGCATCTAAAAAGTATAAGGCCACGATTGGTAACTCTTCAAGAGTGAAGGAGCTAGTATTCACCAAGGCCAAAAAGCTATACACAATGCTTGGGACTAGGCCCTTTCACCATGAGCAAGGGTTCTAAAGCTCGGAATTTCCAGAAAACCTAAGAAAGACTATACAAGCTCGCAAGAAGCGACTAGAATAGGGAGCTCTAAACCAACATTAACGAAGATAACAAGTTCAGAAGTCAGGTCAATGGAATAGAGATCGACTTATATGCGTTAGCATTGAACATGACATTCAACTTCAAGAGTACACAAAATGATGAGTACAACATTTTGATAAATTTACCTTCTAAGAGGCAATTGAAGGACTGCATTGAAGCAATAGAAATTGTAGGTGCAACGTGGAAAGTAGCATCAGGGACCAGAGGGTCGCAGTTATCATTCTTAAATGATGAGGCGCATTATTGGTTGAACTTTGTCAATGCCAGTTTGATGCCCATCATCCACGCCACGATGGTAATGAGGAGCAGAGTCTTACTATTGTATGTCAGTAGTGCAAGCTTCACATTACTGTTGTAGGCCAAGACCAGAAGTGTGCATGCACTGGATGAAATGCTTTTAGGAAAAGCTTTGGCTAAACATAAATGGATTAAGGGATTGAATGAAGATGGTTCGGAGTAATAAGCATTAGTTAGTAAGAACGCCCAAGTTATCATTCTAGTTGGGAAGAAGTCATTAGGACGAATGAAGGCTAATTTTAAAATTTTCGAGTATTAAAAGCGAAGGGCTGAAGTAAATGATTTTAGTTTATGAAGATTTTTTTACGTGTAGAACTAAAAGGTGAGAACATTGCAGGATATCTTTTCTATCAAGAATAATAAATGTTTAGAGCAATTACTTATTGGTGGGAGATAAGCTTGTACTTAAAGTTAATTAACTAACTCTAAATGGATAGGTAATGCAATGACAATGCTCTACACATTCAAAGTTGCATTACGCAAGTATACGCAATTAAATAGCAGTAATGATAAGTATATTTATATCATTCTCCACACGGACTAAGTGTCTTACAATAAGTGATGTTGAATCAAGATTCAAATAAGAAAGTAAAGGAAATTTATATGGGTTTTGGTTTTAATGATTGCTAGAATAAAATGCATAATTAAATTAGCATACTCTAGTTAAGTTCAAGAATGCGGCCTTTTTCTTCTGCTTGATTCTAAGCATCATTACATTGGGGTAAGTTCTAGTAAGAAGGAGGTTTCACTACACTAAGGCTAAGACTTTTCTCTCAAAATACCTTCATCTAAATAAGTTAGTGTGTTTGCACTAGTGGGATGATTATCTCTAAACTCTCCCTAAACAAATAAGAGATCTTAACATTTACCTAATGATTATGAGCTAATGGTTCTCTCATTGCTCTCTCTATCGAGGCTAACTTTGAGTACGCAATGTGGATTGTCAATTGACCATTGAAAATTAAATATAACTATCATAATTAACATCACATATTCCCTTACCCTTAATTAATACTACCTACATACCTTTTCCTAACATTTGCTCTAAACCAGTTAAGACATAATTAAACTAGAAGATAGTAAACATGCTTTAATAAATGCGACCATAATCTATCTATGTGGTAAGGCAAAATCTCTACACTTCACTTTTTTCTAATGTTTGCTCTCATATTCATTCAAAGTGACTCAAGCTCTCGCTCAAAGCCAATAGCACTAAAATAGTGCATCGCGCGCATTTGTAGGATAGTTATCTCTAACCTACCCTTAACATGCAAGAGATCTTGCATACACTAATGAATATGATTAGTAGACCTTTCATCGCCCCTTCTCTAGAAGAAAACAATGAACAAGCTCATGTGATATGACCAGTCGACATTCACTAATTAAATATTACTACCATACTTATCTCTATTATTATAAGATCGGGTAGGTAAATACTTGTTACATAGAATACCTAGGCAACTTATCTATATTATCATAAGACGGAGTAGGTAAATACCACATAAGTGTGACCCTAGCAACATCATTTAACTTATCATACTAATTAATGTGCTCTTAATGTTGTTAACTTTATTCATGCTTATACTGATCTCAAGCAAGGAATCTCTGCTGAGTTTAATAACTTACCTTTTTCTTTTATGAACTTTCACAGGTACGCGCGGGCCTTACATGAATGGCTGCTCTGAAGCTAAGGAGGTCATAGACTTGTCTTGAGTCTTTACTACTATTACACTTCTTTACTTTATTTTAACCTACAGGGACATGTGGTTGCTTTGATTTGTTTCTCTCTTTTTTTCTTCTTTTTTTTTTTGAACTGAGTACCCTTTTTCTTGAGTATTTTAACTGAATTTTAGTATGTAATAAATGATTGAACTATTCAGCATATCTCGCTAGTTAAGGGTTGTTTTACTTATGCATATAAGATAAAGGCCTAGAGGAGACCCTAGTCTGGATTCGGTCTTTACAAAATCTATAGCATATAGGGCACTTCTATATACAAACTTGTTTAAAATAGCACAAGTAGAACAAAATGATAAAAGATTTCTCATGAATCCGATACATTTATATAATATCTTAGATTTGGTCACATTAGTTTGAATCGAATTAAAATGTTGGTTAAAAGTGGTTCTCTAAGCGGCTTAGAGATGGACACTTAACCATTATGTGCGAGGCAAGATAACCAAAAAACCTTAAACAACAAAGAAGAATAGACCTAAGAAAGCCTTAGAGCTCATACATTCATACTTGTGTAATCCAATGAATGTTAGAGCATGGGAAGAGCAAAAGTACTTGTATCATTTATGGATGACTAATCTAGATATGGTTTATCTAATGCAACATAAGTCTAAGACTCTTGAAAAGTTCAAGAAGTTCAAATTTGAAGTTGAGAATGCATTAGAAAATATGATTAAAACTCAACGATCAGATCATGGTAGAGAGTACAAGGACCTAGAATTATAAAACTAATTGGTAGAACATGGAATGACGTCCCAACTGTCAGCACTTGAAACATCTCAACAAAATGGTGTTGTAGAAAGAAGAAATGTATCCCTTTTATAAAGAGTTTGATCGATGATAAGCTTTACTCAAGTTCCCGTCTCATTTGAGGGATACACGTTAGAGACCACGATATTCATTTAGAACATGGTTTCTATAAAGAGTGTCTTGAAGACACCATATAATATATGGAAATGATGTAAAGATAGTCTATGTCACTTTATGATTTGGGAATATTCTAGCCTATGTGCTAAATGCAAATCCAAAAAAGTTAGAAACACGCTCAGGATTATATCTTTTCGTAGGTTACCCAAGGAAGCGAGATGATGGTACTTTTATAGTTCCGATTAGAATAAAGTGTTTGTCTCAACAAACACCATGTTCTTGGAAGAGAATTATGCTGTAAACCATAATCCTTGGTTGGAAGTAGTGTTAAAGAATTATCTTCTAATAATGCTACAAGTCGTATAATAAAAGTTGTTGCAGGCAAGTAAACAATAGTTGTTGACAGCTCACCAACATTAAATGGTAGAAACTTACAAGTTATAGTAGTTGATGAATCCTTGAGATTTTATTATCGAGTCCCACACAGTCATGAAATATGTGTGCAATGATGCATTGGGAGGGTTAGACTAACCCTGATACCTACATGGATGTCTTGGAGACACGTAGTGTGTTATCCGAGATGATGTTGAGGATCCATTGACTTTTGAAAAGGTAATGAAGGGTTTTGATAGGGAGGAATACATAAAAAGCCATAAACCTCAAAATGGAGTCTATTTATACCAATTCGTTATGCAAACTTGTAGATGCATCTAAAGGTGTACAACCAATGAGATACAAATTGAGGAGTTAAATTAACTCTCAATCTTTTTTTTTTAATTTCTTTTTTCAACAATTTTATTATTAATTATGTTTTGTAATTTTAAATTAGCAATATTTTCATAATCAATTTTATTTTTGTTTATCATTTTTATTCATATTTTTGATCTACCAAACATTTTTTTTCAACTAATTAATTGAAATTTGTTCGTTTACGTGATAAAATATTTTTAATCTTTTTTTGAAATTAAAAACTAGAGATAATTTTATGATCAATTTTGTAAGATATTTCGTAATTTAAAATTAACTTTAGTTTATTGACGAGTACTTGCGCTAGATATTTATGTCTTCAAACCTATTATAAACTTATTCAAATCTAAAAGTAATCGCAAATATATTTTTAATTTTTATATATTCAAAATTATTTTTAAATTATTGACTATCTTATCCCTCCCAAGTATTTAAGGTTGAAATTTACAAATTTAATGCCAAATTGTCAACATTTCCATTCTAGCAAAAACAATTTCCATAATTAATGATCCTAATTTATGACCCAAAATAACTTCCATTACCTCACCATTTATCATTATTTTTTTCTCTCTCCTTGTGTCATTAAACATTTTTCGCTCGAAGTTCTTTTTTCTCTCTCCTCATTGCATCTATTTTATTAGGCATTTCAAAAAACTCTCAATTTCATATGTGACTAATCTCATTTTTGAATAAACCTGATATCCTAAATTGGGAGATCGCTTAGCGTAAATTAAAAAATGTCGATCTATGCTTCAAAGTGATTTGAATTGCTTTTTTTATTAAGTCGATCCATTTTATTTCCTTCGCCATCTATATTCACCGAAAATGAGTAATACATGGTCCATTAACAACCTATTTTTCCTTTCTGTGGCCATTAACACTCATATTTTTCTTCAAGGATTCGGTATGTCATTTAACTGTGGTTTTGTTTTCTTACCGCTCAATGAAGGTGTTTTTATTTCAAATATTTTGCACACTACGTGTCAATTATTCACAAATTTAGTCTGTCCTGAGTTGTAATGAATATGCAATTATATTTTACAATTACATCGTTAATACAGAAAGTAAGTTGAATAGTGTGTATTTTTAAATAATAATAACAATATTGTATGTTTTTTATTATTATTATTTTTTTTTGGATATTACACTATTTTGCTTATCATGGTATTAAATTTCTGATAATATTGAACTAAATCTGTATTTTTTGGTTTCTTACGTGCTATTATGTGTGCAGATGTATTAAAAGAGTAGTAATAAGGAAGACATAGTTGATAAGAGTGTTCAAATTGTATATCAAATCTATTTACAAAGTATTGTTGTAAATGTAACATTATTTTACTTGTTTTGTGTTGTTAAGTATAATCTTATGTTGATCATACAATACTAGGACCAAGCTTTGTCACCTCCTTTGAAATATAAGAGCATCCATATAATAGTACATAATTTATATAATATTATTCAATAATACAGATCTATAAAAATAATGCATAACTAATACAATATTATCCAATAATACTGTACCACAAAAAAAACTCTATGTAACTTACAATAAAGTACAGTTAAAAGACAACAACCTAAGAACCTAGGTTTGCGATCTTAGTCCAACTACAACAACGTTAGACCGCTGATCACAACCAAGTCTCGTCGTAAAAACCTCACATAAACCTACAAGAGTAAACAACATTGCCAAATTGAGTATATTCATACAAAGCAAGCTTTTCTATGTGATAACTGTCATTCATAAGTAAAAGTTATAAGGTCACACTAGTAACTTCTAAACATGGATCAACCATGTCTATTGTACTCAAAATCTCACGAGTGTTAACCACTTATTGCACACCACTTTACCTGTCATGCACATTTATACTCCAATCTAGATACAACTATCAACTCACTAAGCTCATTAACTAGAGCGTGGAATACCTCTACAAGACATAAGTACATTACTCATGCCCTCAACTGATAACTAACTAGCATCACAACTTTCGACTAGAAGAGGTAATCGTACACATTATAAGACGCTCTAAGAAATTTCACCATAAACCTTTACCACCTAAGGTAAACCAGTATAACACCACTTACACTTGGTCATTCTACATGCATGGTTACAAGAACTTGTATACCAAGAGGTACTCACTCAAGGATGTACGTTCTAACACATCTTTTAATTACTTATACGATCAATCTCACAGTGGCCGTCGTACTCACCTTCTAGCTGTTGAACAACCAATCTCAACCCGAGAACCAAGCTCGATTCCCCATTCTTCCAACTACCATTGAGAAATATGAAGCTCGCATATGACACAACCACTTTGGAGTCATACACCTTAACCCCATTGAGTCAGACCCTTAACACCTGTTGGCTTTTTTGTCACTTATCTCAAATTAATTAATTTTAATTAATTATTATTTTGATGATAACAAACTCGATTTTTTCACTAATATTTTTTGCATTTTTGTTATGTAGAGATTGAAGAGACAATTTCAACGCCTTTTGGATCATTCAAATCAAAGTTAAAATGAAGAAGATATGGACATTTGAAGTTTGGAAGGAAAATTCGTCAAAGGGAAAAACGAGATTTCCCTTGTCTTATTGTTTACTTTAACACCAAATTATTTTCCATCTCATCTCTACTCAATCTCATCCATCAATTACATTTTTCTTAAATCTAAAGTACACAATTTATCATATCTTCATCAAATCTCCCATGCCAATCATTTTGCTTTAATTCTAACGGTCGCCTTTTATCTTTTCTTCCATAAATCAGTAGTCTCAACTTTTGAATTTTTAGACACCAACATATCTATTCAAAACATCACCTAAAAGTTTGATTACTTCACATATTCTTGAATTAGTGTATTACAAATTTGTGAAGAAGCTATTAACGCTAAACTTGTGTATCTTTCCTTCGAGAGGTATTTTGTAAGGTTTGTTTTCGTTATTTATTTTGGGATTTGTATTAAGGTGTGTAGGCATACCTTGGTTTGTGAGAAAACTAAATTAGTTTAATCCTGAACCGCTAAAAGGATTTGAGTTTCTCTTTCGCCTAAGAAAAATAGAGTATTAGTGGTTTAATTCTGGACCGATGAAAAGGATTTAAGATTCTCTTTTGCCTAGGAAAAAGAGGGTCATAGAGGTTTGGTTCTTACCCGTAAAAGGATCACTAATAGAATCCTCACGAAGAAGTCTTGGTGTCTCTCTTTTACCTTAACTTTTACATTCTGCTATTTTGTTATTGCATATTATGTTTGCTTTGCATGTTTTTAGTTAACAAAGTTTAGATCATAAAAATTATTTTTAAAGAACTAAAAAGTTAGCAAACTCTATTCACCCCCTCTAGTGTTGCCTTTCGATCATAACAATGTTTAGATCATTAAAATTGTTTTTAAAGAACTAAAAATTGTTTTTTATAGCCTGCTCTGATACCAACTGTACACCAAAAAACTCTATGTAACATACAATAAAGTATAGCTAAAAGACAACAAGTTGAGAACCTAGGTTTGTGATCTTAGTCCAACTACAACAACGCATAGGTCATCGATCATAACCAAGTCTCGTTACAAAAACTCCATAGAAACTTGCAAGATTAAACAACATGGCCAGAGTATATTCATACAAAGTAAGTAACTTTTCTGTGCGGTAACTATCAATCATCAGCGGAAGCTATAAGGTCGCACTAGTAACTTCTAAACACAAATCAATCATGTCTATTATACTCAAAATCTCACGATTGTTAACCACTTACTGCACACCACCTTATATGCCATGCACATTTATACTCCAATCAAGATACAACTCTCTACTCACTAAGCTCCATAACTAGAGCATGAAACACCTCTGCACATGCAACACATAAGTACATTTCTCATGCCTCAAATGATAACTAACTAGCATCACAACTTTCGATTGAAATTGGTGATTTCGCTCACTACATGTCAATCTAAGGAATTTCACCATAAATCTTTACCACCTATGGTAAACTAGTATAACATTACTCACACTTGGCCACCCTTTTGACCATGATTATCACCCTGCATCGATGGTTACAAGAACCTGTATACCAAGATGTAATCACTCAAGAATGTACTTCCTAACACATTTTTTTACTACTTGTACAATCAATCTCATAGTGATCGTCGTACTAGTAGCACTAGTACACTTTATAATTGTTCAAAAATCAATCTCAACCCGAGAACCAAGCTCGACTCCCTACTCTTTTAACTACCATTGAGGAATATGAAGCTTGAATACGATATAACCGCTCTAGAGTCATTCACCCTAACCCCACTGAGTACAAGCCTTAACACCGACCATCCATCTGCTCACAGAACTTATCATACTTTATCATTCAATAATACAAATAACATATTCGTATCCATTCATGTCTTGACTCACAATATATCATTCAAACATGTTTTAGTCGACGCCTCGAACAATCGTGTATCACTGAGGTACGATTTAATATCCTTAAAATATAAGTACAACTACAAGCGTAAATAGATAAAACACACCTAACAACTCGCCCTACACTCTTAAATGAGTGAAACTTCATTAGTAACTCATCTCACACTCTCAAATAAGTGAGACACCTTTAACAACTCACCTCACGCTCTCAAATGAGTGAGACCCCATTAGCAACTCACCTGACATTCTCAAATAAGTGAAACACCTTTAACAACTCACCATGCACTCTCAAAGGAGTGAAACACTCTTAACAACTCATCATACACTCCCAAAACGAGTGAAACACCGTTAAGAACTCACCATGCACTCTTAAAGAAGTGAAACACTCTTAACAACTCATCATACCTCTTAAATGAATGAAAACACCTTTAGCAAGTCACACTGCACTCATAAAGAAATGAATTACCATCATCAACTCACCTTGCATTCCCAAAGGAGTGAATTACCATCATCAACTCACCTACACTCCCAAAGAAGTGAAACATCTCTAGCAACTCACATGTAACTCATTATGCACCCTCAAATGAGTTGAACATCTCTGTTAACTAACCATGCATTTTCAAAGAAGTGAAATATCACCAACACCTCACATTACACACTAAATGGATTGAGACACCACTAGTTATATACACTATACTCTTACAAGAGTGAAACATTACAAATAACTCATACATCCCTCAAAGAGACGACAAAACACCTTTAACAACTCATACCTCACACTCTAAAAGAGTGCAGCACAACTAGCAACTCACACTAGTTTCCTGAACATTCATTCAACCAAATAAGAATGTCCGCGACAAAGAAACATAACTGCTTCCCTTCAAGGCAAGGTAGGATGTATGCATCACCCAACACTTTGAATTTTGAGCTTTGAGCTCCTAGAACCTACAGATGATCATCCATCCACTCAAAAATGGAATCATCAGCACGAATCGAAAACAAATGAAAAGTAAGATAGCGTCATTTCCTGTAGAAACGAAAACCATGCCGCTTAAGCATGAGTCAGCGACCTCGCATCAAACTTAACAATGTCATTTTGACCATAACAAAAACGACGTCAGTCAAACTCGATCAACGTTCAACCTTGATCTTTTCTTAAGTCAGGTATTACAAATACAGTATTATGTATCAGGTAGTTGTGGTTTTTATAAGTTTGCTCTTTAAGTCAGAATTTAAATACTCTAATGTAGTAATCTATAATAGCTCCTTGTCTGTCTATACAACCATATATAATCTATAATAGCACCTTGTTCGTCTATGTAACCATATTATATAATAACTTCATAACTTGTTTTACAACTCTACTAATGGCAATAAATAGCATTATAAAAGTTTTGAATATAGTTTAATAAAACATAGACGATTTAGGAAAATGAAGAGGTAGATTAAGGTGAGAAAAAAATGGTGTAAAAAAAAAAGGAGTGTCGAAAATAATGGAGTGGAAGAATTTCTTTTAAGGAAAATAAAAAGTAAATTATACAGTGTTAATTTTTCCTAATTTTATAAGGGTATTACTGGATTTAGAAATATTAACATTCTCTTATTTTTAAAATTTACGAATATCTTAGCTAATTTTTTACAAGTTTGCTAGATGTTTAGTACTTAGCAATTTGGCTACTTATGTAATGAACCCTTTAATAATCAATTTAATTTTTTTTTTAAATTTTGATGAACATTTTTTCATCTACTAATATCATTAAGTTTGAATTAATTAATTGAAATTTATTCTCATTCAAATATTACATGATTTCAAAATATATTTTTAATTTAATCTTAACCATAATTTCATATTTTATTTTATTTTTGTTTCTAAACTTTTATTTAGTTGTATTCATCTATCATAATACTATTAATTCACAATTTTTCATCAAATCAATTAATTTGCAAAGTTTTCATGTGACTATTTAAAAAATATAAAATCATACCGTAAAAAAGTATCATGACGAAAAATAAAAATTAAAAAATTAAAAGAAAAATGAAGTAATATAAGTAAGGAAAGTTTTTTTTTTTTGTTTAATTTTTTTTTTTAACGTTTTTTCACCTACTTCATAAATTTGAACAAATTTATTGAAATAAATTCTCATTCACATAATATTATATTTTTAAATATGTTTCATAATTTAAATTAACTGTAATTTAATAGCTCATTTTGTTTTGTTTCTAAACTTGTTTATACGTATTCATTTAACATAATATCATAATTTACTAATTATCGTCAAATAAGTTAATTTACAAAGTTTTCAAGTGATTATTTAAAATATAAAATAAAATTCATATCATATAAAAATTATTCCAAAGAAAAAAAATTAAAATTAAAAAATAAAAAGTAAAATAAATAAAATAATATTAACAAAAATGCTAAATATAAAATTTGAAATTTGAAATAATAAACAAATAAAAGACATTATTTTTTATTTTAAAAAGTATTACTATAAATAATCACATACAAACAAGTCATTATAATTTCTCTATAACTTATCTACAAACAAACAAATCTAAACGTAATATTATAATTACTCATTTAGAGACTCTTCTACCTTTTCACAAACAATCAAATCTAAGGGGGTGATTGGATTTTGAAGTTCACGAGAGAAAAGAAGAGAAAAAAGATATAATGGAGTAAATTAGAGATATGAAGTATTTGTTTGAAAATTGATGTTTTTGAGAGAACGGTTGATTTTTTTTTTTTTTTTTTTTTTTGAATGTGTTTAGAAGAATAGGTATTTATTTTAGAAAAAAAAAATTGATTTGATATTGGAAAAAAATTGATAAGAGGTTGATGATGAGTTGAAGAGAAGTTGTGATGTATTAAAAACAAAACATAAACTTTATTTCTTCATTTCCTCTCCTCCAAAATTCATTCACCCCTTAAACTAAACTATAAAATTTTCACGGTGTGACATTACAACTTTTAATTATATTTTTATCGATTCTAAATAATGATAAACAATATTACAAATAAATAAATAAATATAAATATAAATACAAAATAAAATTTGAGATTTTTTTTTTGGAGTTATACAACCTGCAGTCTAATTAAATTACACTTTAGAATAAAAATGAGTGCACATGGATTCAATAGTCTTGACTACGTGACATAAGAATTAGGTGGTTATAAAACCTCATAATCAATTTTAACAAAGCTAAAATCCAATGAGTTATTAATTAAACTAATTATCTTTATTAATATGTATTAAGTAAATGATGTTTAGTTAATTCAAAACATTCTAATTAAAGTCTAGGTCATTTTAACATATATTACGTAAAGTGGAAAGGTAGACTTTCACAAAAGAAAAGGTAAATGTTTGTGGTAGAATTAATGTGTAAAAGATTTTATGTATAATGATTGTTACATAATATTTTAACATTTCATAAATCAAAATTTAGATATAAACTCACCACCAAAATTAAACTTTTATTTGTTGTAATTTAATCGATACAAAATGAATGAGCATAATTAATAATTAAACAAATATAAAAAAATAAAGTATAATGAATAAAGAAATGATAAAAACTCATAAGAATAAAATAGTTCAACCTTTTTTTCTCACCATACCACAATTAAAAGTAGTTAGATTAGATATAATTTTCAAAAAAAAGGCTTTACATCACCCTTGATTTTAAGATTGTTAACCAATAAAAAAAAAACTCAACTAAATCTTATTACAACTAAATTTATTATTTTTATGAAAACGAACCATACGTTCATTCAAAGAAAATAATTTTATTTTATAAAATATCATGACATATTAGGATTAACTATAGACAATAATGAAATTAGTGGGCCATTTATATTTTAAGTGTAGTTGAAGAGTGACTAACTAAAGGATAGATGATGAATTAATTAGAAAGAAGGACAAAGCTAGTCTAAGTGGAGCCGGCTTTTCTCTCTGGAGATCTCGGGTGAGAGTTCCTCGAAGACTAGGGTCGAAGGTCGTTGCTGGTTTTGGGAGTTGGAAAAAGACTCGATGGACAGGTTGGCTTGTGAGCCATGGAGAGTACGTTGCAGGAACAACTAGAAGGAATGAAACTGACTGAGGAAGAAAGGGAGTGCAGGTTGGAAGTCGAGGATAATGAGATTGATAAAGTAAAGGAAAATCTAAGAAACTCAGTTTTTTGTAAGTTGTTACCGAACAGATCAATCAACACCGATATCTTCAAATCGGTGATGACCAAGATTTGGGAACCGGATCAAGAGGTAGAAATAGATCCTTGGGGGAGAAATACATTCCATTGCCATTTCAAGAACAAAAATGATAAAGAAAGGGTGTTGAAGGGGACCGTGGGTTTTCGATAAAGGATTAGTAGTGTTCGAAGAATCAACGGGAGATGTCACGCCGGAAGAGATAGAGTTTAGATATGCCCCTTTCTGGATACAGGTAAGAAAATTACCTCCCATCTGTTTTAAATTGAGTTTTGCTAGAATGTTAGCCAACAAAATAGGAATGTATATGGAGGTTGATACAGATGAGAATGGCAAATGTAAGGGAAATGTGTTAAGGATTAAAGCAAACATAGATATATTAAAGCCTTTAAAATGTGTTAATCAAGGTGGGTTCTATGAGAGAAGACCAATGGATTTCGTTCTCTTATGAGAAATTACCAGAGTTTTGTTTTGGATGTGGAAGAATAGGGCATAGTTTAAAGTTCTATAAGGAAAAAAAGGGAAGAAGAAGGGGGAATTTGCTATATGGGGATTGGGGGGGAATTTGCTATATGGGGATTGGATTAAGGCTGCTTCAACGAAATTCAAATTTCAGAGCTTCTCGGCTGAGAAGGGGGTTTTCAAGGGGAAGTCATCAAATCCTCCAGGGATGAGGCATGAAGAAGAGAGAAGTCTTAGCAAGGTGTGGGGAGAGAAAGAAAGAAGAGGTCAGGGTGAGCAGAAGGATAGAAATGGAAAGTCGACGCTTGTGGATGAAGAAGCGAAGTGGTACTCAGAGCGATTCGTCGAGGATGAAAGCTGGGCAGAACAGAAATCGAAAACAAAAGGAAAAGGAGAAGTAGAAGGGGGCAAAAATTATCAGAGAAAGGAAGGAGGACGTGATGATCGGAGTAGGATCCAGGTCGACGACGGAGTGCAACGGTCGGAAGAGGTGCGTGAGAAATTGCCGCGTGAGTTGATAGGAGGAGTACGATCACAAGAAATTGCAGAGATGGTAGGGGCGTACGGGGAGAAAGTACAGATGGGAAGACTTTTGAAATAAAAGGGTTTCAGGTTGTTTTTGGGCTAGGCCGAATTATTAAGGAGAACTTAAATATGATTGGGCCAAGAATGGGAGCTGGGGAGGAGATTGATGAATCAGGAAGGCTGGAATCTGATTTTAGACTGGGCTGAAAAGCAAAAATGGAGGAAATGGTTGTTGGGCTGTACAAGCGGGTGGAAATAATTAATCTAACAGACTGGAAAGAAGGGAGTGGTGGGCAATCAATGAGCAGTGGCTTGGTGGGCTAGATTTTAGAATTAAACTGGAAAAGATGGGTTGGCACTCAATAATGGGCTTGAAATTTCTCAGGATATTAAAATTAAGGAAAATGACTGCAGTTTGGAGCTGGAAAAGATTGTTCCCTTGAAGGGCGAAGTAGCTAGTCTATCAAGGAGTATGACCCAAATAGGGAATAAAATATTAAGTGGAAAATGGAAAAGAAGAGCCAGAGGAAAAGAACGGTTTGATTCTAGAGGAAAAATCGCATTGAGAAGATTAAGAATGAGTTGGGTGATTGGGTGGAGGGGGATAGAGGAATTAGCAAGGTGGCGCTGAATGACTTTTCGAAATTATTCAAAGAAGAAGTTGTCTCTGATAAGGACATGTCTTCAGCGCTGTTGGGCATTAGTAAATCTATTTCGGAGGAGGATAATGTGCAAATCAACAATCATTTTACTAAGGAGGAGGTGAAAGAGGCTTTGAAAAGTATGAATCCAGATAAGACTCCATGTCCTGATGGAGCTAATGCGTTCTTCTTTAAGAAGTTTTGGGATATTGTTGGTGAAGAGGTGTCAAGAGCTTGTTTGGGGATTCTTAATGAGGATGTAGACATTTATCCGCTTAATGCAACGTTAATTGCGCTTATCCCGAAAACTCATTTTCCTTTTAAGATGGAAGATTTCAGGCCCATTAGTCTCTGCAACACCATCTACAAGATTATCGTCAAGATGTTGGCAAACAGACTAAAGCCTTTGTTGGATAAAATTATTTCACAAAATCAATCAGCGTTCGTTCCTGGAAGACTTATCTCTGACAATGTAATGATCAGGTTTGAGTGTATTCATGCTATTAATCAGAAAAGAAACGGTAAAGAAGGTTGGGTTGCACTTAAGCTGGACATCAGCAAAGCCTATGACAGGGTGAATTAGAATTTTATTCTTGATATAATGAGATCGATGGGGTTCAACGAGCAGTGGATTAAGAAGATCAAGGCTTGCATTTCCTCTGTCAGCTATAAGGTTCTAAT
The DNA here is from genome assembly GCA_037832605.1 of Cyclanthera cordifolia. Lineage (NCBI taxonomy): Eukaryota > Viridiplantae > Streptophyta > Magnoliopsida > Cucurbitales > Cucurbitaceae > Cyclanthera > Cyclanthera cordifolia. The sequence goes on along the minus strand of JBBMEG010000001.1, from coordinate 4,244,084 downwards.
TAATGGATCCCCACAGAGTTCGTTCATGCCTAGTAGAGGGTTGAGACAGGGAGACCTGCTTTCTCCTTACCTTTTTCTGATATGTGCGGAAGGGTACTCATCTCTTTTAAAAAATTCAATGGTTTGAAAATTAGTAATTTTTGTCCTTCTATTTATCACTTTTTTTTTGCTGATGATAGTTTGTTGTTTTTCAGGGCTTCTGAGAGTGAGGGTCAAGCCATTAAAAATATTATCATGGAGTACAGTGCGGCGTCTGGACAAGTGGTCAATTTTGAGAAGTCAGCTATTTTGTTTAGTAAAAATGTTTCAGGTGCAGTCAGATCTAATGTTTGCAACATTCTCGGGGTTAAGGAGGTTAGTGACTTAGGGAACTACCTTGGTATGCCTTCTCAAGCTGGACGTAATAAAAAGATTCTCTTCCAGAAGATGATGGGACGTGTGAGAAGTTGCATTCAAAGCTGGGAGGGTAAAATCTTTTCTAAAGGAGGAAAGGACATCCTTATTAAGGTTGTTGCCCAGGCAATCCCAACTTATACGATGAGTTGCTTTCGCATCTCCAAAGAAATCCGTGAGGAGTTTGACCAATCTTGTGCAAATTTCTGGTGGAGAAGGGCTGAGGAGAGGAATAAGGCTCACTGGAAGAGCTGGAAAAAGATGTATGAAAGCAACGAAAGAGGAGGTTTGGGTTTCAGGTGCTTGCTTTTTCAATCAAGCTATGCTAGCTAAGTAAAGCTGGAAAATTTTGCGTGAGCCGGATTGTTTATTGGCTAAGGTCCTAAAGGGGCGTTACTTCAGAGAGGGGGATTTCATGGGCGCCTAGCTCGGGAGATCCCCTTCACTCACCTGGCGTAGTATCCTTTGGGGTCGGGACTTGTTTTCGACATGGCTATCATTGGAAGGTGGGTAATGGCAAGTCTATTGTGATCGGGAGAGATCCATGGCTAGGTAGGTCGGAGAACCGTTTGCTAGTAACGCTCTTTCTCCTTGGAGGGAGATGAAAGTGGCCAACCTTATCAATAACGGGAGAGATTGGGACGTTGACAAAATTAATAGTATTTTCTCTATTGAGGAGGCCGGAATTATTATGGGACGCCGTTGGGTGAGAGGTCGCGGGACGATGCAATTATGTGGAATCTTAGCGCTAACGATCAGTCAACATTAAAAGTGTTCATCATTTGGCGATGAACTTATTTCAAGCAATCTTGCCCTCCCCCTCTGACCACTCGCATAAGGCTAACCTTTGGAATTCTTTCTGGAAGGTGGATGTTGCTCCCAAAATTAAGATTGGGGCGTGGAACTTGTTGAATAATGTTATCCCTTCTAAGGAGAATATTCTGAAAAGAGGAGTGAATACTAATGGTCTTTGTGTTCTGTGTGGTAAAAATCTCGAGACTAATATGTATATCATTAAGGATTGCAAGGTGGCTATTAAGGTTTGGATCAAGGTTTTCCATTATCTGTCTGACTTTGTTTCTTTGTTTAGGTGTGCGGATTCTGGCGTGTTTTTCTGGGAAGAAATTATTTCTAGAGTTCCAAGCCATGATCTAGCTAGAGTTATGATTGTGTTCTGGCAACTTTGGAACTATCGCAATTCTATCATGCACTCGCGTTCTCATGTTTCTGTTGGAAATTTATATTCTCTGATCTTAAATGCTTGTAATTCTTATTCTTGTAAGGGGGATCTTGATGCAGGTGCAGTGTATGCTTTGGATGAGGAGGGAACATCCCTGAAAGAGTGGAAAGCCCCTCCGAAGGGGAAGTGGAAGCTAAACGTGGATGGTTCATAGGATGCTCGTTCTAGGATGGTGGCCTTGGGTGGATTGTTCGTGATGAGCATGGTTATCCTCTGCTGGTTGGAGCTCGTAAGAACATCAAGGCTACTACAGCATTGTTGATGGAAGGCTTGGTGTTGAAAGAAGGTCCGAAGCACGTGCTTGATGAAATCAAAGGCTCCCTTCATTTTATCTTAGTGGAATCTGATTCTTGTAATTTTATTAACATTTGTAATGAGATTTCCCAAGATGTTTCTGAGCTCATCGATGTTGTTGAGGATGTTTTTGATTTACTTCCTCGGTTTAAGGAGATTACGCTTTCTTTTTGCAAGCGAGATTGTAACCGAATAGCGGACTTGTTGGCCAACCCAAAGGTAGTGCCTAGCTCTTTATCTTTGTCTTTGGGATGCCCCTTTTTGGACAGCGGACATGATTGTACGATTTGGGGGGAATATCTCCCAAAGGAGATTTTAGCGTCGCTGTTGTTAGAGCTTCCGGGCTCTAATTTCCGTGTTTAATGAAATGTTTCTTCAAATAAAAAAAAGAAAAAGAAGTGTAGTTGAAGAGTAAAATGGTAAAAAACGATGATATTATAATTACTCATTTATGATTCTTTTACCTTTCTCGAGCAAATAAACCATTAATTTAGTGGAATTTATGCCCTATTCCCCTTATCCAAGAGTGATTAGAAAAATGGTTGAAATCGTAAATCAGTCGGAAGCAATAGGAGTGGTAAGAATTTCAATCACAATTTTAGTCCTCCTCCATTAACAGTCTTCTCACTCTCTCTCTCTACAAAACCTCTCTTTTCCCTCTGTTTCTCTCTCTATTCGACTTCAATTCTCACTTCCACCGTTCTTCTTCTTCTTCCTCCACATATCTCTCCTCTGATTACTCCGCCTCACTTTGTTTCATTTGTCTGCGCTTTCTCAATTTCCCGGCGATTCGATTCCCCATTCTTGATTTTCCCTTCTTGCTACCAGTTTCCACTCTCTTCTTCATGCGCTGAATCAGCCACCAGTTCGTTCAGATCTGAGCATTGGTCCGCCGGATCCGTGGGATATGGAGGAAGCATTGGAACTGGCTCGTGCCAAGGACACCAAGGAGCGCATGGCCGGTGTCGAACGCCTCTATGAACTTCTTGAGTCTTCAACTAAGGCCTTGAATTCCTCCGACACTACTGCCTTGCTTGACTGCTGCCTCCATCTTCTCAAGGATAACAACTTTAGGGTTTCCCAGGGTGCTCTCCAGGCCTTGGCTTCTGCTGCTGTGCTCTCCGGCGACCATTTCAAGCTTCATTTCAATGCCCTTCTCCCTGCTGTCGTCGACCGCTTAGGTGATGCCAAACAGCCTGTCAGAGAAGCCGCCAGGAGGCTCTTGCTCACTCTCATGGAGGTACTGCCTAGATCACCATTTTTATCTACGGTTTCTTGTTTACCTGGCTGATGAATCCGCGAATCTTTGCTTTTTATTGAATTCTAATCGTTTGGATTCGATTTAGAATTCTTCTCTTTCTCATATCGGAAAAATGCACATGATGAACCTAATAATTGTCACCACCTGCAGGTTTCTTCTCCCACAATCATTGTGGAAAGAGCTGGTTCTTATGCATGGTCACACAAGAGCTGGAGAATACGAGAAGAGTTTGCAAGAACTGTTACGTCAGCAGTTGGTTTATTTGCGTCAACTGAGCTTACACTTCAGCGGGCTGTGCTACCTTCGGTATATAATTGAATTTCCGAATATTAAAGATAATTCTTATGTCTTGATTATCTTCTGTCCCTCTTAGAAGTGAACTTAAGCAGGTTTTTCTCTACAGATTTTGCAGATGTTGAATGATCCGAATCCTGGTGTTAGGGAAGCAGCTATAGTCTGTATTGAGGTTTGAAATCTTGAGTTAATTCATTGTAACCTTGGTATTCTGTTATTTATGCTTATAACTTTCAAAACATTCCCTAGTTTATATTACTTTTGGCTTTCCATGCAAGCTTACGTCAATGTCTTGGATAGCATCATTGACTGTTGACTTGGATAGTATCAAATTTGAATTCAGCATTGACTTACAATTTCTTTTCTTCAGGAGATGTATACACAGGCTGGGCCACAGTTGCGTGATGAGCTTCAGCGCCATCAACTTCCTACCTATATGGTAAGTTTTTTTTTTGATAATTTCTCTTCTTCCTACCTTTCTCTTTTTCTTACAAGGATGCTTTTAGTCATTTTTCTCAATTTTTTTGTGATTAGAAAGTGCTGGAATGTTCAAAGTTTTATCATACTTCAGTTAAAGTTGCAATGAAATTTACTGAATTGGATGTTCTAATCTTTTTTATTATCTTTTTATCATCTATCTACAGGTGAAAGATATTAATGCCCGCCTTGAAAAAATTACACCTCAAGTTCGGTCCTCGGAAGGACTTACTGGTAGTTTTGCAGTTGGAGACGTGAAGCCTGTTAATATTAACCATAAGAAAAGTAGTCCAAAGGCTAAAAGTTCCAGCAGAGAGGTTTCCCTTTTTGGAGGTTAGTGCTTAGTTTATGTTTAAACAGCCTCGCCAAACAACTAATATGGGTATATGAGAACCTATTATATTATATATTACTATGGGATTTAAAAAAAAAAAAATACAGATTTGTATGGTAGCCTTTTTATATTTAATTATAAGCATTTTATTATCAGAAGCGTTTGTTATATAGTTTCCTTAGCATGCCCATTACGTCAGGGCATGAAGTGTTTAACTTTATATAAATACAAATATGATATGCCAAAGAATGCATTATTTCTATACTTGAGGTTACACACCCTACACCATATGAAGGAATAACAAGCTCTTTCACAATTTTATCTCACAAAGGGTAACAAACTCTTTCATAACTGATTTAATGTTGTCACCTGTGGGATTTCCTATGTTATTTGTGCTGTTGTGGCATGTTTTTTTATAAAGGGCACGCGTGCCTCAAAAAGTTCGGATCACACAAATTTGGAGTTGCAACTTTGTTTCTTTGATTGGGAATGCATTTTTGCTTTCTTCATTATTTTCTTGGTTGTAACTGGTTCCTGTCACTTGAGGGTGGAGTTGGTCTTGTTTCATCTTTCAATTAGCCATTTAGGGTTAATGGAGATGTATTGTGAATGAATGCCTTTTTGGCCATTTTATGGAATATTTGCTTCAGAGGAATTTGAGGGATAAGGTAAGGTTTTGGGGGAATTTTAGGAACAGGAGGGTTTTCTTATTTTTCTAAATTTTTATTAAATTTTTTCATAAATAATTTCCTCTTCTCCCTCCACCGCACCTTTCTGTTCACCAATTACTTCTTCGACCTGTTCTCTACTTTATAATACAAATCACTATGGTCCCTTCTCCTATCTGCAAGGAATTTGGAAAACCTTTTCTTTACAAAATGACCCAGAATCACTAGTTACTTGAAGTTTTCTGAGTCTTCATTTGAGAAAGGAAAGCAAAGTTTCACTTGTGTTGGGAAAACAAGAGGGGAAAAAGTTACGACGGGTTCTGGGGCAACAAACAAAAAATTGGTGTGAATTCGTGGACCAAAATGCTCTACAAGGACCCCCCGTGATATATCTTACTTGGAGTAAACAAAAGGGATCCAATACTTCTGCAAGGGAGACAAAATCAAGAGGGGAGCAAGCTAAAAGTAAAGGGGAGAGAAAATACCAGCAGCACGTAGGCACTAAGGAAAAGGTAAGGATGAATAGGTGTATGCGTTGTCCATTCAAAGGTCGATCTGAAAGAAATTGGGTAAATATTGATAATGGGCTTTGGCCTTTTCTACAGAGCCAATCTAATAAAAGTGGGGTTGTCCACTGGCTTAAAAAGAGAGAGGATCCAGTGTTGTGCAGCAGCCTGGATAAAAAGGATACCCAATACCATCCAAATGAAGAAATGGAAAGCTAGGAGTTGGAAATGGGCCACACAACATCTTAAGAAAAACAACAGAGAGACGATGAGAACATTCAAGAGAAACACTATGCCTTCAAAACACGATTAACTCACTTGGACTGGATTAATGCAGATTATTATTGTAATATATATTTCGGTGGTTCAACTTTGTACAACCCTGCCTTGTCCACACCTTGAGGACAAGGTGCGTTTAACATGGATCTATTAGACCCCTAGGTAGAAGATAAATTTTGGAATATTATTATTTTATGTATAAGAATAGGTTAGTTAGTAGATTACCGAAAGAATATTTACTAAATACTCCTAAAAAAACTACATCGAAACGTGCTTTTGACTGCAATCATTACTTCTAAATACTCAAAACTAATTCTAAATACTCTTAAAAACTACATCAAAACAAGCTTTTGACTGCAATCATTACTAATCATAACTTCTAAATACTCAAAATAAATCCTCATTCTAAATATTAATTCTCAATACTCTTAAAAGCTACATCTAAACAACATTTTGACTGCAATCATTGCTAATCATAACTTCTAAATACTTAGGAGGCATAACTTCTAAATACTTAGGAGGCGTTTGTTTCCCCTTTTAGGGGATTTTAGTTTTAAGCGCTCAATTTATCTCTCTCTCTCTCTCTCTCTCTTTTAACATTTTTCGCGCTTGTCTAGTGTTAAGGGAACAACTCAGGCGCCACGTGGCACAATAATAATGCGCCAGCTGGTGGGTTTTTTTTTTCTTGGCCTACCTACTTAAATTAAATTGCATAATTTCCTTTTCATTTTTTCCTTCTTTTTATTAATTTTCTAAGATATACATTTAAGTATATATAATATTTTTTATTGTCTCCTTATATTTTAGAAAATAGAACTTTTATATTTTATTTTTTTTTTTTGTAATTTTAAATTAAGTGTAATTTTATAAGTAATTTCATATTTAAAAACATATTTTACAAAATTAAATTTGATGGTAATTTAACAATCAATTTCATATTTGATGGTAGTTTCATAACCAATTTCGTAATTTGAATGAACAAGCCATCATAGAAGATTTAAGTTTTTGTTTGGTGCCTCATGGCACAGTTACACGTGCTACATAGCTTTTTTTTAAAATGTACTTTTCAAAAAAATTCTATTCGAATCGTTTATCACTTTTTTTTCTTCTAAATAATTGTATTCATTTTACCTTCTCTTAAATTTGAATTTTGTTATTTTAGTGTATATAATTTTTTTCCTCTTTATTCTCATTCATCTATATTTTACTAAATAGGTTTTAATTAAAAAACATGTTTTGTAATTTTTAATTAATAATTTCATAATACAAATTAACGTTAATTTCATAATCAATTTTATATTTTAAAAATATGTTTTATAAATTAAATCTAAACACATATTTTTATTTTCAATTATCTAAATTGTAAATATTTATTAATTTATATTATCAATATTATTTTATATTTAAATAAAAATCGTGAATAAATTTATAAATAAGATACTATTATATATAGAAAACTTCAACATTAATAATAATTTGAAATTTGAAATAATAAAAAACTAAATCAGAAAACACTTTTCACAACTCCTTCGTAAACACTCTTCATCCAAACAAAATATTCATAACCACCCTATCTTATCACCCTACCAAAATCTTCAACCAAACGATCTATTAACAAACACTCATAGTAAACACTCCATAAAATCACGAACAAACACCCCCTCAATATAAGTTCTCATTCTAAATACTCATTTTAAATACTCTTAAAAACTTCATCCAAACAAGCTTTTGACTACAATCATTACTTCTTAATGCTCAAAATAAATCCTCATTCTAAATACCAATTCTTAATACTCTTAAAATCTCCATCCATCTCCTATGGTTTTGCTTAAATAGGGAGGTAGGAGTCTTAGAAGAGGATGAATATTTTGGGTATAGTCTTTGTAAGAGACATAGGACTCTACTAGCCCTCTCGAATAGCTACGGGATGTAACTTTCGTTATTATCTTATTATATCGTTCTTTGGCATTACCATTCTTGGTGTTATTTATCTAGGGATCGTTAAGGCTATTGATGGCTTAACAAATTATCACTTCTTGACATGAAAGAGGGTTGAGACAGCCTTGTCCGAGACTCCAAGGGATCACTCATCTTCTTAAAGGCGTCTGAGTTTCGTTTAGGTAGTAAGTAGATGAGAATCTTGAGGTGGCCTTGGAGGTGTGGAACCAGCTCTTTAAGGAGTTTGACTTTGTGTTGGCAAGGCATTAGAAGCTACTTAGAGAAGACTTGCTTCCCCTAGATTTTTTTTCTTGTTGCGAGTTGGTGTTGTGCCATCTTTCTGGGGCTTTAGCGTAAAAGAAACATTTTTTTTTGGGGGAAGAGATTGTCGGATGATGTGGATGTGTTTCTCTTTAGGCCTCGATTTCTAAGCCCCATCATTTAACTTGACTGGCGGCCGTTTTTATAGGGTGTCTCCCTTTTGCGAATTTCGTTGTGTATGCACTATATCATTTTTATTCTTTCATTCTTTTCTCAATGACACCTTGGTTTATCATAAAAAATGCTAGATTATATGTTTCCCCTGGTGTCTGCGTGTTGTTGAAAGGTTTTTGTAGTTATCCTATCTTCTGTGTCTTATTCTTAATAGTTAAGTCCTTTTATACGTGTGAAAGGTAATAATGATCATCTATCTTCACTACACCATTATACTACGCATTATTCTGTCATTCTGGCTACAAAATTTTGTTTTAATATTTTTATTTGGTAATCTGTCATCTACTTCAGTTAATAGGTTATGACTACTTGTCGCAAAATGCATATTTCTAATGTCAATATAAAATTGAAGTTCTTTAAGCAATGAAATCAGGCCCTTCTGACCAGAATATTGGATTATGGTATTGGCTAATTATCTCTGCTTAGGGGGTTACTTCTATCATGTGCAGGAGAGAGTGATGTTATCGAAAAGCAGATAGATCCTGTAAATGTTTATTCGGAGAAGGAGCTAATAAGGGAAATTGAGAAGATAGCTTCTATCCTCGTTCCGGATAAAGATTGGTCTATTCGCATATCAGCCATGCAGAGAGTAGAGGGCCTTGTTTTTGGAGGTTTTACTATTACTCTTTTCTCTTACAGTAGGTCTCATGTTGATGGATGGTAGTAGCAGAAATGAATCGAATTTGTTGAACAAAAAAACTGAGTTGACCTAGAAGTCAAATAAGGACCTTCTGAATTATAAATTGCTTAAAGCAGAATGGACTCCATCCATGGTGGTCAAATAAGGGCCTTGGTAACCCGTATATTTTTTAATGAAGACAGTTCTCAATGCATTGGTGTCAAGGAAGAAAATTTATTTTATGTTTTATAATTTTTTATAGGTGCTGCTGACTATCCTTGTTTTAAGGGAATGCTGAAACAACTGGTTGGACCTCTTAGTACTCAATTATCTGATAGAAGGTCTAGCATAGTGAAACAGGTGTAATTGCAGTTACTATTAATAATTTTTTTGAGCTGTTGATATTTAATGCGCTTTTATCTTTTCTTGTTTTGTTTTATATGTACCTTTTTCATATTATCAATGAATAAGTTTTGTTTCATTTGTATCGTTTTCATATCATCAATGATAAAGTTTTGTTTCCTATGATGCTGCTGTGTCTTAATATTTGTTGTGTAAGATTGTCCTAACATCTCTTATCCAAAATGATACTATTTTCTCTTTCTTTTATACTTTGATAGTCGATAAGAAGACTATTCCTTTTATTTTATAGAGATATTTTGTCGAATGTGTTAAATAGGAAATAATGTGAAAGATTATGAACTCTTAATGACTTGTGTTTTTAGTGGCTTTTCGATAAAGACTGTTCTCTTTTGAGCTCTTTATTGGTGCAGACTCAGACACACTTTTGCTGATTTGTTAATTCAATTTTTTTTACGGGAAACAGAGAAACCATTTTATTGATGTATGAAGAAGATTCTAAAAAAGTTCTTTATCAATAGGAAACAAACTATTTCATTGTTTAGTGAAAGTGTTCAACAAAAAGATATTTGATAGGAAGAGAAAAGGGGACAGAAGAGGATGGGGGATAGAGAAGCCAGCTACATCGACGATTTATAGTGGGAAAATACAAATACTAACCAATTACAAAGCCTTACTCTATTGTCTCAAAGTGAAGAGTGAAGGCTTGTGTGCTGATAAATCAGAATCAGAGAAGAAGCCACCAGATTATTTAGACAATAGTTTGTTGAGGAGGAAGTCGCCTTGAGAATCGTAGTTGTGAGAAATCCACAATGTAGACCTTCTGAATATAGATCGTGTGGATGGTGGGGCACTTGTGAACTCTATTGTATCGATGTCCCAAATCTTCGACGAGTCACTGGGGATCTCATCGCCAAAGGATGTTAAAGTGGGAGGGGGAAGAAACTTGAGAGCTCATTTAGGGGGAGAGGAGAGAGAAGAAAGGAAACACGGGTCTCAATGGCAATGATTATTGCGAGGGGGAGAAACCCACGGCAAATCAATCAAATGATGGTTATTCTTCGGAACTCATTTAGGAGGAGAAAGCCGTGCTCTCTCTGCCAATAATTGTTGCGAGGGGGAGAAAGCTGTAGAACTACTCAGTTGAAAAGAACATCGATATTTGTTGAGGAGAGAGAAAAGGGAGAACAAGAAAGAAACCCTGAAGAGTGAAGATAACGTTTTCTAGTGCTGAGGTAGAAGAGAGGAGAGGAAGAGACTCTACAAGTCGATGGCAACCACCGAGTTTGGCCAAGAAAATTAAAGTAGTGAAAAATGCAAGTCTGGTCATAGGTGCCAGACAGTGATTATTCCACACCACCAAGGGTTACAAAAAAAGATTCCCAATTGGCCATGGTATGGGCAAGATCATGATTACACAAAAAGTTATAAAAGGAATACCAAATAGAAGCAAAGAGCTCAGTGAAGTCCCATAACTCATTGATGCTACATTCTTTCTCTTTCACGACTCTATGATTATTTTTAGCCTAATTCAAGTAAGCACCACCATAACAACATTCCTCCCACTAAATACTAGCCCTCTCCTTAAAGGCCACCCAAAACCAACTGTAATGCCAACAAGAGCATGACTCAACTAGTGTAAAGTTTGTACAAGATTAGTAGGTCATGAGTTCAAATTCCCCATCTTCAATAGTTTTTTATTTGAAGAAGGGACAAACTTTTCATTAAGAATATTAAAAGAAATGAGTCAGTGACGAATTCCAAATGGGATGATGAAAAAAAATGCATAAAAAGAAACAAATTGATCAAACAGTACATGGAAAATCAGAAACAAGAAGAACCAGAATAGAGATAAACGAAACATCCTTGACATTGATAATAGGAATGCAGCTCAGTTGGAGAAGATGTCTTGAGTGTAATAACCAGAGAAAGCTTTAGCCAAGGAGCACCGAGATGAAGCCTTAAGCTTTTTAATTTCTAGCCGGGGATACCAAGACATGTGTGAGACTTGATAAGTCCTCTTGTTTCGTTCCCATCATAATTCATACAAAAGAGCTTTTATTGCATTTACCCAAAGTAGTCTGTTCATTTTATTAAGATTAGGGCCTTCCAGAAGACTTTGCTCGTTTTCCTAGGCATTGTTGTGAAATACCCAACTGCAGCTGAATATTCTCAAAAGATGTATCCATCATGAAGAGGAGAAATGGCAGAGAAATAAAATATGGTCGGCATGGCAGAGTCTGCTTTAGAATTACATAGTGGACAAACTGAGGGTTGGCTTGATTTGGCAGCTTCTTTTTCAAAGTGTCTGAGGTGTTGATATTCCCTTGGAGAAGGATCCAAACAAATTGTGCCATTAACACGAAATAAAACTGTAAAGCTGGCTCGCCCACAGTTTCGTAAAATATCTTCAGCCAAACATCATAAGCAGCTTACTCCAAGAAAATCTCGCGACAAGACATTGGCTCCTTGGCTCAATGATTCAAAAGTGGGGGTAAGGAAATTTACTGTGAGCACACTATCCCTGTTGAGACACCAACTACGGTGCTTTTGAAGTTTTCTTTTCCTATCATTATAAAATTGTTAGGCTTCAGGGTCTCTTTTGATATGAGCTTTGGACTTTTGATATGAGCTTTGGATATTATTTCCACAGAGAGTTACAAAGCTCTCAATCTCCCCCTTTACAATCCTATATGATTCATCCCTTAACACTAATGAAATATCTATTTAAAGACTACAACCAACCAACTAACTACTAACTACCAATACAAGCTGTTACATATAGACGACTGTTGCATATAACTAGTCGATATGTTACACAATTCTTTTATTCCTACTCTTATACATATGAACAACCAAGGGCCTATCATTTCTCCTACCTTCGGGAGATGGGTGATGAAGTCAAGGGAGACACTCTCCCAAGGTCTTGTAGGCACAGGCAGGGGTTCCAGCAACCCTGCTATTTTAGATCTTTCGACTTTGTCTTGTTGGCAGACGAGACAAGTCTTTGTAAAGTGCATAATGTCGTCACGGAGGTTCGGCCAGTAATACCCCCGTTTCAGTAACGCGTACATTCTTTGCCAACCTGTGTGTCCCGCCCATAAGGTGTTGTGGCATTCTTCCAACAACACCTTTCTGAGATTTCCAGATCGGGCACATACAATCTATTCCCTTTTGTAAAGAGGAGGTCGTCTTCAACCCAAAACTGGCGAGTCTTCCCTTCTTTTGCTAACTGAATGATGCTTAGAGCTGCCGGGTCATTATGCAGGAGTTCTCGTATCCTTTCTTGTATAGAACCATTAAGCCTACTAGCTTGTAGTTGAGCTAACATGCACAAGCCCGCATGTTCGCTCTTCCGACTCAGAGCGTCGGCTGCCTGATTCGCCTTCTCAGGTTTATGTTCGAATTGGAAATCAAATTCCACTAGGTATTCTTGCCATCGAGCTTGCTTCGATGACAACCTGGGTTGGTTAAAGAAGTGGCAGATGGAACTATTATCGGTCCGAACGACGAACTTGGCCCCTAGGAGATATTGTCTCCAGGCACTTAGACAGTGGACCACGGCTAACATTTCTTTTTCAGAGGCAACATACCTCTTTTCCGCATCATTCAGTTTTTTGCTCTCGTATGCGATTGGGTGACAGTTTTGAAGAAGGACGCCACCTAAAGCAAAGTCGGAGGTGTCGGTTTCGACCTCAAAGGGTTGGGTAACATCGGCGATTCCGAGGACTGGCTCTTCCATCATGACTTTCTTCAAGTCTTCGAAAGCAGTTTGGCAATTTGGAGTCCAATTCCACTTAAGCCCTTTCTTTAAGAGATCCGTC
>JBBMEG010000001.1:4209026-4231002 GCA_037832605.1 Cyclanthera cordifolia | reverse complement strand
AGCTGTATTTAGTACATGGATGAAATTAGGCCCTTGACCAGAATCTTGGATTATGGTATTGGTTAATCATCTTTGCTTAGGAGGTTACTGCTGTCATGTGCAGGAGAAAGTGATATAACTGAAAAGCAGATAGATCCTATAAAAGTGTACTCGGAGAAGGAGCTCATAAGGGAATTTGAGAAGATAGCTTCTATTCTTGTTCCAGATAAAGATTGGTCGATTCGCATAGCAGCCATGCAGAGAGTAGAGGGCCTTGTTTCTGGAGGTTTTACTCCTCTTTTCTCTTATAGTATAAGTCACATGCTGTTGGATGTAGTTGTTAAACGAATTGAATAATTTAGATTGACATTACCGTGATTCACGAGTCACCAATCTTCTTTTCCAATAATTTTGTAATTTTCTTTTTCTTCATTTATGAAATTATCCTAGTATGTTGCATGTTAATTTTCTTTGGGAAGAAGACGAGGGGAAACCTTATCATTTGGTCCATCTTGGATCAAACCGGCTTGATCCAATTGGTTTGGACCTACCAGGCCAAATTGGTTTTGTGAGAAGACGCAACCAAGGCAGCTCGTCTCTGGACCGGACCAAGCTTCTCTCTCCGTTAACAGATTGTTTGCTTCACATTTCTTCCTTTTTCCATTTTCTTTTCAGCACAATTTTATTGATATGGTATGGCCCTATGATTGGCTTTCCCTCACACTTTCTTTCCCTTGTTATGACCCTATGATTGGCTCCCTCTCTTCTTCTTTCTCCTCTTGTTGATTGTAATTTTCATATTATCAATGCAAATTTTCTTGTTTCCTATAAAAAAAATTATTAGCTACACTTGAGTTTGATTTGTTTGGTTGAAATAATTGTGATAGAAAGGTTTATAGGTTTTCTTAAGGCCACTTTTCAGTTTTAATTGCTTGATTCTCGTATATGTTTAATGTACTAAGGATATTACCACAATTTTTCTAGTCCTACTGCCATGGTCCATGCGAGCATATTTTGTGGGTGAAACTATTTCTTTATCTGTCTATGGTGTTTGAGATGGCTTGGAATTGTATAACGGTGATAGTGTTCACAGTGCTTTGATGTTGAGGAAAGATGTTTATTTTGTGTTTCCTAATTTTTTTTTATAGGTGCTGCTGACTATCCATGTTTTAAGGGATTGATGAAACAGCTGGTTGGACCTCTCAGTACTCAATTATCTGATAGAAGGTCTAGCATAGTGAAACAGGTGTAATTGCCGTTATTTTTTTGAACTGTCGACCTTTACTACACTTTTATCTTTTCTGGTTGTTTTATTATGAATTGAATTTCAATTTGTGCCAATATGATACCTCTTGATAGTTGATTTTTGAAAATGCCTTGTGATATTTTTTGTGTGGTTTGTCATTAATTATTTTTTTATATCCGTGAATGTTCGGGTCAGCTTATGTGCACTTCAATTGTTTTCACGGGACAACCGTTTGACCTTACTGTATTTGATTGTCAAGATAACTCGGAGGAAATTAATTTCTAGGTACCAACTACCATGGATTGAATCCATAACCTCTAAGCACTTTATGATTTACATGGCTCTTTTAGTGTCTCCAAAGTGATAATACTTTGTGTATCTTTTATGCTTTGGTAGTGGATGGAGAGTCTATTATTTTATTTTATAAATATATCTTGTTTAGTCTTAGACTAGTGTGTTGAATAGGAAACATTATTTGGTGAAAGATTGGGAATTCATTAATGATTTGGGTTTTAATCGTATTTTTGTGACTCCTTAAGCATTGTTCTCGTTTTGGCACTTCACTGGGGTAAATGCAAGCACGCCTTCACTGTGCATGGCCGTATTGTTCTGTTGGCCAAATGGATGACTTTTTTTGTAATTCCATTATTCGAATCTAGCGTCTCTTCCTTTTTTTGTAATTAAATACTCACTTCCTCAAAAAGAGTGGTGTTTCCTTCTCCCAATTCTACTTTGTATTTCAGGCTTGCCATTTATTATGCTTTTTGTCGAAGGAACTTTTGGGAGATTTTGAAGCCTGCGCTGAAATGTTTATTCCAGTAAGTGAAAGATCTTGTATAAATGTTTTTATCATGCAGGGAATCCTAATTGGTACTTATTTTCTGTCT
Source organism: Cyclanthera cordifolia (assembly GCA_037832605.1). Lineage (NCBI taxonomy): Eukaryota > Viridiplantae > Streptophyta > Magnoliopsida > Cucurbitales > Cucurbitaceae > Cyclanthera > Cyclanthera cordifolia. The sequence goes on along the minus strand of JBBMEG010000001.1, from coordinate 4,228,890 downwards.
TGTTTTTCTATTCAGGTCCTTTTCAAGCTCGTTGTCATTACTGTCCTTGTAATTGCGGAGTCTGCCGATAATTGCATAAAAACGGTATTATTATTGCTTTTATAAATTATTTCTGTTTACCCTTTTTTTCTTGTCTTGTTAGACTTCAGTGGTTTTGGCTCCTTCCTCTGGGTTGTGATTATTGCAAGTTTTTTTTTTAATTCTTTCAAGTTTCACGTTTTTCAATGAAAATTTAGTTCTTTTCCCAGAAAAAATAGTTCTCTCCCCAATGAAATTTTTTCACTTGATTAGCAAATTCTGTCGACAATTCACTTGGAGGGTTCATAATGAATTTATTGAAGATTTATTTGATCGTTCTTTGGTGCACAATAACATTGGACGAAAAGGTAAACATGAAAATTAAATTATTTATTGAGAGCTGTACTTTTCCAAATAATGTAATTACTTGACGGGAGAAAAAGAGGTTGGGTTCCTAAAGCTAGCATCCTTTTCCTAATAAAGCATGAGTGATGACTGTACACGGTGATAAAATTCCCAACAAACGACAATTTTCTTGTATATCATCCATCTATCATTATCAAACTATTTATAAGTTTAAGAATTTCCAAATCTCTGCTGCTCTTTCTCAGTCACACTATATTGTGGGTAGGGTATGGTATGTCATTTTATTCTCACCATTTGTATTGCATTTCATTCCTTGTTTGAGATGTGATGGGTGTATGTTGTGTTGTCCTTATCAGAAAAAGAACAATTAGTATGATCTTACGTGAGTAATTGTGTCTTTTTTTCCTTATAAGGACAACATACACCCATCACTTCTAAAATTTGGAATGAGAAATGCTATACAGTTTGTGACAATAAAGTGACATACCCTATCCACAATGTAGTATCTTACTTGAATTCACACTTCATGTGTGTAGTGAGGCAAAACTTTGATTCCTGGTTATAAAAAGAAACTTGAATAAGATTGGCTGCATAGTTGTGTCCTTGAGTTTTAATTTATTTTTTCTTTGTCATGTACCGGCTTTTTAGATGGGTATGTTCCTAGAATATATATTTACCAAGATTAGTTTAATTTAATTTAATTTTTCATCTAGATGTTGCGTAACTGTAAAGTGGCACGTGTGCTTCCTCGTGTTGCTGATAGTGCAAAAAATGATCGAAATGCTGTACTACGTGCACGGTGAGAACTTCTTCACTTTCCAGGAACTCCGACGATAGCATTATTATCCTGATTTCAATTGCCTTTTTTGTATCATAGGTGTTGTGAGTATGCACTTCTCATTCTTGAGTATTGGGCTGATGCACCTGAGATCCAGCGATCGGCGGATTTATATGAGGATCTAATCAGGTGTTGCGTAGCCGATGCAATGAGTGAGGTATTTATTGAAAAAAACAACTTGAGTTTCGATGATTCATATGTATAGAGAATTCTTTTTGTTTATCGTTTTCTTTTGAAATGCTAGCCAATTTTTGTGCAGTGTTTCCTTTTTTCATAAAAAGGGAAGAAAAATTAGATAATAGTATCTGCCAATTGTTTGAATTTCTTAATTACGTAAATGGGTATAGCTACTTCTTGTTCGTAGGCCTCCTTCTTATCATCCTTACTTTAGTTTTATAATTATATATAATTTAAAGTATTGTAACTTAGATATTTTAGCAGCCATTACACGATTTTAATTATCTGAAGTTGTGTAGTATGACATTCCATTGCATATCTCTCTTATTACTATCTCACTTATAGTATATTTCTTGATAGGTTCGAGCCACTGCACGAATATTATACAGGATGTTTGCAAAAACTTGGCCAGAGCGTTCCAGACGTTTATTTTCCTTATTTGATCTTGTGATTCAGAGGGTATAATTTACGCTCACTTGAAAGATGTTTTGATATATTCCATGATTGAATGTACTATTATCTAAATGCGAAGGTGTCCTCCAGTTAATTAACGAAGAGGATGGGGGTATACATAGACGACATGCTTCTCCATCAGTTCGTGATAGAGGTACAATGATATCACTCAACTCTCAACCATCGACTGGTTCAAGCTTACCTGGTTATGGAACTTCTGCTATTGTTGCAATGGATAGAAGTTCCAGTTTATCATCTGGGACATCGCTCTCTTCTGGTCTTCTGTCTCAGTCAAAGACTTCTGTCAATGGTTCTGAACGGAGTTTGGAAAGCGTGTTGCATTCAAGCAAACAGAAAGTCAATGCGATTGAAAGCATGCTCAGAGGCTTGGATATATCTGAGAAACATAATGCAAATCTTCGATCATCTAGTTTGGATCTAGGTACCCAATGACATTTACTGTTAATTAGCTTTTCTTAATCACCCTTGAGCTCTTGGGTTTATTCTCTCCTATTTGAAACTACTAGCTAAACTTGATATGTGTGAGCGGCTAAATTTTCCTCTTACTTCCCCTAGTGCAGGCGTTGACCCTCCATCATCTCGTGATCCACCCTTTCCTCAAGCTTTACCAGCAACTAATCATTTCAATAACTCTTCTACAGCTGAGCTAACTGCATCAAATCCGAATAAAGTTAGGAGTAGGCAAGGTGGATTGGGTTTATCTGATATCATCACTCAAATTCAAGCTTCCAAAGGTTCTGGTAAATCTTCATATCGCAACAATGTGGTTAATGAATCTTTGCCTACTTTTTCATCTTATTCAGCAAAGCGAGTAGTCGACCGACATCAGGAAAGGGGTTCTGTTGAAGAGAATAGTAATATTAGAGAGGCTAAGCGGTATATTACCCCACAAATTGATAAGCATTACATGGATACATCTTTTAGGGATGGGAATTACAAGGATTCTCATAATAGTTATATTCCCAACTTCCAAAGACCACTGTTGAGAAAGAACGCAACTGGGAGGATGTCTGCTACTAGGCGAAGGAGTTTTGATGATAGCCAGCTACCACTTGGGGAAATGCCTAGCTACGTTGACAGTCCAGCTTCTCTCAGTGACGCTCTTAGTGAGGGACTTAATCCATCTTCTGACTGGTGCACAAGGGTTGGCACCTTTAATTATCTTCAGTCTTTGTTGCAGCAGGGTTCAAAAGGAACACAAGAAGTACTTCAAAATTTTGAGAAGGTAATGAAGTTGTTTTTCCAGCACTTGGACGACCCACACCATAAAGTTGCACAGGCAGCCCTTTCAACACTGGCTGATTTAATTCCAACCTGCCGAAAGCCATTTGAGAGCTATATGGAAAGGATCTTACCACATGTTTTCTCTCGGTTGATTGACCCAAAGGAGTTAGTTAGGCAACCCAGCTCGACAACTTTGGAAATTGTTGGTAAAACTTATAGTACCGATTCTCTCTTACCTGCTTTGCTCCGTTCTCTCGATGAACAACGGTCACCGAAGGCAAAACTGGCTGTTATTGAGTTTGCTATAAATTCTTTTAACAAGCATGTAGTCAATTCTGAGGGCTTTAGTAATAATGGCATCCTGAAGTTATGGCTAGCTAAATTGACACCATTGGTTTATGATAAAAACACCAAATTGAAGGAAGCAGCCATTACATGCATTATATCTGTTTATTCACACTTTGAACCTGCAGCTGTCTTGAATTATATTCTTAGCCTGTCAGTTGAAGAACAGAATTCCTTGAGGCGGGCCCTTAAACAACATACACCTCGCATTGAGGTGGACTTGATGAACTTTTTACAGAACAAGAAAGAACGTCAACGACCCAAGTCCTCGTATGACCCATCTGATGCTGTTGGGTCATCTTCTGAGGAAGGATACGTTAGCATGTCCAAAAAGACTCAATTCTTTGGCAGATATTCAGCTGGTTCTCTTGATGATGAGAGTGGTAGGAAGTGGAATACGAACCAGGAATCAACCTTAGCAACATGTAGCACTGGTCAAGCTACTTCTGATGAACACCGTGAGAGTTTGTACCATAATTTTGATTCTGGTTTCAGCAATGATGTTCTTAATTTGAAAACCAAAGATGCACCTTATTTGGAAACTTCCAAACATCAGAACCTGGGCTCACGGTCAAGTCTGGTGGATAATGCTGATAATAGTGTTAACTATGATGATTTTTCATCCCATCATTTGGTTAATGCTGAGATTGACAGCGACCACTTAGATATTGCTGAAAACATTGAGTTCGATGATGAGGCTTCACTTGAATTTCGATCTCATCAACACAAAACAAAAGCTGTTAACTCCATCATGGACACAGGCCCTAGCATCCCTCAAATTCTTCACTTGGTGAGTACTTAACGAAGGAATTTGTTTTTTTAAATCTTGTGTTTGTATCTATAAGTTATTTTATTTTACTTTAGTTCTACAAATTTTGTGTCATCCCATTAGTTGGTATGAAAGATGATCAGGATGATGGATAGATTTCACATGTTTTCCTCTTTCTGCAGATAAGTACTGGCAACAGTGAAAGCCCTTCTGAAAGCAAATGTGGTGCAATGCAGCAGTTAATTGAAACTTCTATATGTAATGATTCGTCCATTTGGACCAAGGTATTGTTCAACTCTAGATCTATTGATAGTTCATATTTCAATTCAAGAACTTCAAACAAGTGCTGCCCTTTGTTGTTGCTGTTTTATTATCATTATTTTATTAGCTCCTCTCTGTGTACCAACTCCATTGAAGATCATCTATATATGAGCGTGCATTGGCCCTTAAAACATCCGAATCATTACCAAACCTTGCTGACCACCAATGTTGCAGAACATAGTAGATGGTTTTGCCTTGCTCTCCGAAACTGAATGCGCAGGTTTGACCCTCAATTGGGCATTGTTGAAAGGTCCGTTACCATGCCTAAAGTCTTCTGAAGGATTTTCTTGTTTCGACCTCCTTTAAAAAATTAGCAGCATTGTAGCCCTGGTAGCGTTAGGCATATATCTCCAAGGGCTTCTTGAACTACTACCAAAAGAATCCTTCTGATGAGGATTGTCTACACTTCATGCCACCACACACCACTTTCGAGAGTGTTGATTGCCATGTTCTTGGTTCTGATATAACCTGATTCCAAGTCCACTTTCAAGTGATGCCAATCTATTAGCTTTTTTGTTATATTTTCCTAGTAATGCACAAGTTTGTTTGATTATCAACTTATCCTTCTGTCCATTAGCTATTTGGTTGACCATATTTACGATTATGATTTGTTTTGATTTTGATTCATTTTCTTCTCATAAATTGTTTATCCATTTGCAGTATTTCAATCAAATTTTGACAGTGGTACTTGAAGTGTTGGACAATTCTGATTCCTCTGTACGCGAGCTTGCTCTTTTATTGATAACTGAAATGATTAAGAACCAGGTAAGTTAAATATGATTTTTATGATGCTTTATGAGATACAAACATAATTATTCATCATTTCGTGTACTTCATACATGAATTTTCCTTATTTAGTAACACTTCTATTCCTTCATTTTATGGTTTCAGAGGGATTCAATGGAAGATTCTTTTGAGATTGTAATTGAGAAACTGCTTCATGTTACCAAGGACATTATTCCCAAAGTAACTGTTCTTAGCTTTCTGAAACTTCTTTTGTTTGTTTTTACGTATCTAAAATCATTCCCTCTTCATTGCACCCTATTCAGGTATCAAATGATGCAGAGCATTGCCTGACTATTGTGTTGTCTCAGTATGATCCATTGAGATGCCTAACTGTATGTCTTATTGCATCCTAATTATCTCTGCATGGATTTCACCTGTGCATAGTTCTTTGTTTTCAGATACTTCATTGATGATACATCATATAAGAAAAAAGAACAGGCTTAGAGATAATATATAGTTTTTGTGTTTTAAATTATTGTTGTTTTTAATTTTTTCACTCAGCTCTTTATGTTTAGTATAACATTCTTCATGTACTTTATTTTGCAGGTCATTGCTCCTTTGCTGGTTACCAATGATGAGAAAACTCTTGTTACCGGCACTAATTGCTTGACAAAGGTTTGTTCCTTGATTGCCCTTATAGTTTCACTTTCTTATATCACACTTATTTTCTCCTTAAGATATCAGTTTTGGGAGTCTAAATACTTAACCTACGTCCCTTGGCCTTTCCAAATTTTCACCCAAGAAACTGTGGTCTTTTGTGCACATAGAAAATGAAGCTAGCTCATACCTAAGTTACTGTGTAACATAGATTCTTACCTACTGTTGCTTGGTTCTTCAGCTCGTAGGTCGGCTATCGCAAGAAGAGTTGATTACACAGTTGCCCACTTTTTTGCCTGCTCTCTTTGAAGCATTTGGGCATCAGAATGCTGATGTGAGGAAGGTAATAGGCGACGTTTTTCAATTCATTCTTCACTGGGATGGCACTTCATCTATGGGATGAAATAAAATAACATTTAAAATATTATTTTGATTCCTAGATTTTTGAAATTTGTTTCATATTTTAGTCCTTGAACTTAGAAAAAAGTTAAAAGTTCAAAAATTAGACCTTGTTGTCGAGCGAGTTAACTTTTAAACTAAAATCAATAACAACAATAATAATAATAAATCTCTCCACACTCTCTCTCCCAACCCATAATCCATTTTCTCTCTCATCAACTCATAATTTATTGCTCTCTCCTCAACCCTTATTTTCCAAGTAAATATTTCTCTAAAAATAGAAGGTCAAGCCAAGAAAAAGAGTTGATCATTGGGAAGGATATTAGAAATTAAAATACAAGCACATTAACAATAAAAAGGAAGGTTTGAGAGAGAAGAGGTGAGGGGAGAGAAAAAATTGTTCATTGATTTTAGTGGAAAAGAACTTTCTCTAAATAGCAAGGACCAATTTTGAACTTGTTTGAAAGTTTAGGGACCCAAAATAGGACATTTGAAAGTCTTTGGGATCAAAATTAAACAAAATTTACATACCAAAATTGTCTCTCAATCTTAAATAACAAAAGTTATTCATATCTCACATAGCTTATTATTGACTGAAAATTTGCTGCAGACTGTTGTCTTCTGTCTTGTTGACATCTACATAATGCTTGGGAAACAATTTTTGCCACACTTGGAGGCACTAAACAGTACTCAGCTACGTTTGGTTACAATTTACGCCAATCGAATTTCGCAAGCGAGGACGGGAACCACCATTGACGACAACCATGCTTAGGTCATTTGCGTGCTCGTAACGTAATCTTCTGATGTGAAAAAATGTTCGTATATTCCATTCCTTGGTGTGTGTGAGTTTGTATATTGTGTGCATACATTGTGGAGGCTTTTGTCCATTTGCCTATATTCTTTCCACCCATTATATATTCTTTTCCAGGTCTTTCCTTTTCCTAGATGTCAGTTTGGTTTGGAGTCCAGTGTTTTAAGACTCATTATGAAATTCATTCAAATTATTGTGCCCATTTTTGTATTTTACTGTACTAGAAAATATTGTTTATGTAATTGAATGGGGGAGGGGTTTGAAATTTATCGAAATTATTTTTTTCATTAAAAATCATTTCTAGGTATTATTGTCAATTCATTCCATTATGATTTGAACTTATGGAGTGTTTTTCTTTTTTTTTTTTTTTTTTTCTTCTCTTCCTGGAAGAACAGTAGAATTTCTGGAACAATGAAACTCTATTTTGACATGGTTTTTTTTTTTCTTTTTCTTTGGAGAACTTTCACATGGGATTTTGAACATGAAAGAGGTTGAGAGAAATAGAGAGACTTGAGTTTGAGAGATGTGGAGAGAAATTAGGTAATGGAAATATGAGTTTTTTACTATAATACCCTTGACTAAGAGGTGAAAATGTTTAAAGCCTCCCAACCTCAAATGTTACATAGGGTATGTATTCTCCATGGGCAAAATAGTCGATTCACATGCTAAATGTTGTACATTCCAAGGCTGTTTTTGTGATGTCTATTGAATTAATTTAAATGCTGAATATATGGTGTTAGTGCAGGTTGTTATAATTCAGATTATATAAAACGTCTTTGATGTAAAATAACTAAATTGTGCATGAATATCAAGATGACAAAATTTTATTTACTTGATGCCATAAAAAATAGAATGGTCAGGGTCAAATGTTGACTAAGTTTGAACAATGTTATTATGGTTTGATACAAGATGTTGATGTTGAGGTGTAACGTGCGATCCTTGGCTTGTGCTTAAATCATACGATTTTTCATTTTTAAATGAAATGGGACTGTTTTTCTCTCTCTACTTTCGTTTCATGTGTATTATGTTATTTATGTGTGATTGATCATCTATAAATACTTGAAACTCTAAGTTTGAAGTGTTGGGTGAGTAATTTTTTACCTCGTCATTGAGGTAAATAGGTTTAATTCTATTTCTTTTGTCAGATGAATGTCAAGAAAATAGTGACAGTTATTAATTGTGTTTTAATTTCTTAAAGTGATCAGTGAGTTAATACTTAATAGTTATACTTTGTTGTCTCGTAGAGTGATGTAGGAGTTGTTAGGGATCTTTACTTTCTGGAGAGTGCAATATGAGTTGTGAGTTGTTTTTTACTCCATGGTGAGTTGCTAGTTGTGTGTCACTCTTGTAAGAATGCAATGTGAGTTACTAGAAGTGTTCCACTCATTTGGAGATGCAATGTGATTTGCTAATTGTGTTTCATTTATTTGAGAGTATGGTGTGAGTTGCTAACATTGTTTCACTCATTTGAGAGTGATGTGTGAGTTACTATCGATATTTTACTTATTTGGAAGTGCAATGTAAGTTGCTAGTAGTGATTCACTTATTTGATATTAGTGAGTGAGTAACTAGTCGTGTTTCACTCATTTGAAAGTGATGATGAGTTGCTAGTGGTGTTTCACTTCTTTTAGAATGCAGAGTGAGTTGCTAGTCCTGTTTCACTCATTTTGCGAGTGCATAGTGAGTTGTTTATTTATTTTTTGAAAAGAATGCATGGTGAATTGGTAGTCTTGTTTTCACTCTTTTGACAGCGTATGGTGAGTTGTTTGTTGTGTATCACTCATTTAAAAGTGTGGTGCGAGTTGTTTCACTCGCTTGATAATGCAAGGTGAGCTGCTAGTTGTGCTTCACTCATTTCAGATTGTAGTCATTCTATGTGTTGAACAAAAATATAATACAACCGAGCTTTACACAATTATTTGTGGTGTGAGGCACTACTTATTTTAGTGGGGTATTTACGAGTCAAAGTGTGTTTGAATATGAATCTATGATTTGTTTTACTGAAAAATTAGTGATAAATTTACTTAAAGGTGGAGTGAATAGAAATAAAACATTTTAAATCTTACTAATTTATTGTACGACATTGGAAGCTACCTTATTTAGATTTACATTAACTATCTTTTACTCACTCGAGTAAGTTGCAAGATAACGTGTTCACTCATTCAAGAGATTTATTGTTAAACTTTTTTTTTTTTTTTAAGTTAGGAGTGTGACTTTTTCGAAAGTTTTAGTGGAGAGTTGAGTTTGGTTTACGAGTCACAGAACTAAGTTTCAAATTGATAGTGTATTATCTCATTATTTTTGGAGACGATACAATTTGATTCAATTCGAAAGTTTACCTTTATAAGGAAGTTTATTATATACTGATAAGTAACTATATAGTTAAAAAAATTTGAAAAAGATTTTTTTAAATTAAAATTTAAACAACAAAAACAGGTAATAATTTCTCAATTTCTAACTTCAAATCATTGTTGGGCCGTTAAATTCTAGATTTTAGGTTAGAATATTTCCCATTTCCACACCTTAAACCCTAGTTAGTTGCAGGCAGCCATTGTAGAGCTCAGCGAACTCAACTCAACATTTCCACTGATTTCTTCTTCAACCTTCTCTCCTCTTCAACTTTATCGCCACTATGCACCGCTTCGCCTGTGGCCTTGCCTCTAAAGCCAGGTACAGAACCTTTTTTTTTTTTTTTTTCACAACCTCGTTTCATTTGATTTTTTCTCGTTCGTTTCTTTCTCATTTCCCCCACCTTTTTTTTTCCCTTTGTTTAGGTTGGCTAAGAACAGTGCTCATCAGGTATTGGCCCCGTATTCTATTTCATTCTCTATAATGCGATCATGTTTTAATGTGCATTTTTAAGTAATGTCATGTAACAATATATGATGTGATCTGCTTCATTTTTATTAACTTTGGCGTTTTTGTCTACTGATATTAACTACCCTTTTTTCTGTTTTCGGATGAGGGATTTCAGATCAACTCTAGATTGAACTGCAGTAGGAATTATGCAGCGAAGGACATTAAATTTGGGGTTGAAGCCCGCGCCTTGATGCTTAGGGGTGTTGAAGAGCTCGCTGATGCTGTCAAAGTTACAATGGGGCCGAAAGTGAGTTGAATGTGGCCTAACTGCTAGACGTCATATGTGTATTTTGTTGCTTATTATAGTGTTGTGCCAGTCATTATCTATAGTAATTCAATTTAAGGTCTTAATAGCAATGCACCCGATCAGGGGTTCCATTTAGATAATTTACTGACTGAGTCTCATTTCGTACTTGTTTTTTCAAGGGACGTAATGTAGTATTAGAGCAAAGTTATGGTGCCCCAAAAGTAACGAAAGATGGTGTTACTGTTGCAAAGAGCATTGAATTCAAAGATAAAGTGAAAAATATTGGTGCAAGTTTGGTGAAGCAGGTTGCAAATGCTACCAATGATGTGGCAGGAGATGGTGAGTCTCTATAACATTTATGTAGTGAACTCTTCATTTATTCAAGCTTTATTTGTTCTCTTGGTGGGACTTTTTTTTTCTGCAGTTGTTTTTGTGTTACTATTTTGTGTTCACATGGTCTGAATTATTGGAACAGGTACAGTTACTAACGTGAATCTTCTTTTTCCCTGTTTCAGGCACAACGTGTGCAACGGTTCTTACTCGTGCAATATTTACCGAAGGATGTAAATCTGTGGCTGCTGGAGTGAATGCTATGGACTTAAGACGTGGAATTACTATGGCAGTTGATTCTGTTGTTACTACTCTAAAGAGCCGAGCCCGGATGATCAGTACATCTGAAGAAATTGCTCAGGTAATTTGTACAAACGATCAAAGTAGAATGTTTATTTGTCAAAATACCAGCTTCTTACTTACTTTCTATTGTTTTTGAAGGTTGGAACAATATCAGCAAATGGAGAACGAGAGATTGGTGAACTTATAGCTAAAGCGATGGAAAAAGTAGGCAAGGAAGGAGTTATTACCATTTCAGTAAGTTTATTCAAAACTCTTTCTTGTCTTCCATTATTTGTTTGTTAATACCCCGACGACTTGAATAGGTTGCGGCTTTCTGGCCAAACCATGTTCAACATCTTTCTTTGTTTAGTCAACCGGCTTTCACATTTTTTCTACTCTCTTTATTGATTCGACTTACTGGATGTGTGAATTGATTGGCTTACTTCTTCCCTCTATAAGAAAGTAAAACATTTAATTTCTTAGAGTTGGAATAATTCAGTCATAGTTGACAGTACATGTTTTTATTTCTTCCTTCTATTTGAAAGTAAAACGTTTAATTTCTTAGAGTTGATTAATTCAGACATAGTTGACAGCACATTTTATTTTATTGTGCAGCTTTTTGTTACAGGAAAATTGTCTTTCATTCCCAGGAAATATTTACTGAAGTTATATATAAAAAACATCATCGAGTGCTCATAATCATGGTTCAGTTTGTGAATTGTAAAATTCCTCTATATCTAGCATGCTATATTCATCCGATTTTTTCCTTCATTTCCTTGCAGGATGGTAACACGCTGGATAATGAATTGGAGATTGTTGAGGGTATGAAGCTGGACAGGGGTTACATATCTCCTTATTTTATTACCAACCAGAAAAACCAAAAATGTGTAAGGATGTGGTTTTATTAGTACATCGACTTCAAGTTTTCTTATTACACTCAGTTATTTTTTGGTGATTCATCAGTGTGTAGTTTTGGCTCATTTTTTGATTGTTGTTTCCTTTCATTTATAATACTTGGGGAATGGGTTGGGGGACTTGAGATTTAGGCTTGGGTAATGACCTATTTAGTTTTTCACATCTTTTTCAGTATTATAAATTGTGACTGACTTCTTGATTGTTTTGTTTACCAGGAATTGGAAGATCCTCTAATTTTAATACACGAGAAGAAAATCTCAAATTTAAATGCCGTGGTAAAAGTCTTGGAGTTAGCACTGAAGGTAACCTGACCTGATCTATTTAGGGGATGTAACTCCGAGTTAAAACTTAAGTCTGAACATTACTGCATAACATTATGTTGTTTTATTTTGGTTTAGAGACAAAAACCTTTACTTATTGTTGCCGAAGATGTGGAAAGTGAGGCATTAGCTACCCTTATTTTAAATAAGTTACGTGCTGGTATCAAGGTAACATTTATGTTCTTGGTTTCATGTGGATATTTCATGTCAAATGTTTGTGGTAACAAGGGATATACTTGCTAAAATGGTTTTGATCATTTACACAAACTGTAGGTTTGTGCAATTAAAGCCCCCGGGTTTGGAGACAATAGGAAGGCTAGCATGCAGGATTTGGCAATTCTCACAGGAAGCCAGGTAAATTTTCTGGCTATTTGCACTCTTTTACTTTTGCTTTTCTAGCAGTTCTCATATATGTTCTTTTCCTTGAATATCAGGTCATAACTGAGGAACTTGGTCTAGGCCTTGAAAAAGTTGGTTTTGAATCACTAGGCTCATGCAAAAAGGTGATTATAGGATAACATTTTGTTTTTTAAGTGATGAAAGTAAAAAGTTAAATTACCCCCTAACCCTATTTTTCTATGTCAACATTACACTTATTAATGTAATCATTTTGTTTTTCAAGTGATGAAAGTAAAAAGTTAAATTACCCCCTAACCTTATTTTTCTATGTCAACATTATACTTATTAATGTAATCAACGTTGTGTGTGACAACATAGGTTACAGTGTCAAAGGATAATACTGTAGTTCTTGATGGGGCTGGTGACAAGAAGGCAATTGAAGAACGCTGCGACCAGGTTTCATTTTCTTTTCTTTTCTTTTGTAGAATGTCATGTGATCTCTTAGACATCCTTAGGTTCTATGCTGCGTGAGTATACAAATAAATTTCATGATTGAACGTTTTGATAGTTGAGATCCTTGATCGAGTCGAGCACTTCAGATTATGACAAGGAAAAGTTGCAAGAACGCCTGGCTAAGCTTTCTGGTGGGGTTGCTGTTCTAAAGGTTTGTCTTTCTGTTATTCATATATATTTGGGTAATTGTGCAGCGCTTTAGAATGTGATTTTTGACTTGGTCAATTGTTGGCTAAGTAGTCACCAATGAAAAGTTACATATTACTCGGAGATAATTGTCAATGTAATGAACTAAAAGCATAAAAATCCAAGAGTTCGTCACGAAAGGATCCAAACAAAAATTAAAATAATAACACAAAAATGGATATAATAAACTAAAATAATGCTTTAATGATTGTTACGACTTTCAATAATCTTTAGCAACAGGCCACTTGAAAGTGGTATTGAACGTTGCAAAATCCTAAACCTCTCCCAAGTTGCTCTACCTCTAAAGGTTTTGTTACTAAAGTTGGATACTTCAATCCCCTAAGAGCAGCGCAATAGTTGAGTGCCTGAGTTTTGATGGTGTGCTCTCCTTGAAGTCCTTGGTTTGAGGCTGTTGTAGGGATTAATTTTCGAGGCAACCCCAATATCGTCTCTGCTTCCTATGTTGTTTTCCGGTGTTTGGCCTAGAGACGGTTGTGATTGCCCCCGGGTTTAGAAGAGCCAAGCTCTAAGTTCCCAGGTCAGAAAAAAACTGTCAGATATTTTACCGGAGAAAAAACCAGCACAATTTCCTTGTCTCTGACAGCACCCTACTTAACATAAAATCTTAGATTTTTTATTTTATAGTGGAGTTGTATAATAAAACAGATCATTCTAAGGACGGGCTAGTGGTGCCCGGGTTTAGAGGAACGAAGCTTCAAGTTCATGGGTTATAAAAGAATAAAACAGATTTGAAAATTTGTACTTACTCTAAGCACCTCTTTTAATTTGTGTTTGGCGCACAATATGTGAAATGCAGCATTTTGAACTTGTGAAACTTTACCTATTGTTTTGATCGAAAAATATTTAGGCATGACCTAAATAATAATGGCCATCTATGTGATTAAATATAGACCACATTTTATTTTTTCTTTATTTTTTTATTGCTAAAAAAAAAAAACAGTGATACACATTTAACCACATAAGTGGGCATCATTATTTAGTTCGTGCCTTGTTTTGAATTCTATTCTCTTAACTTATTAACTTTTTGTAGATTGGTGGGGCTAGTGAAGCTGAAGTTGGGGAAAGGAAGGATAGAGTTACCGATGCACTAAATGCTACCAAAGCAGCTGTTGAGGAGGGAATTGTTGCTGGTAATTCCATCGTTTGAGCTTATCTTTCTGTGTGTCCTTTACGTAATATCAGCTAGCATCTGGGGTCTCCAAGGGGTGGCACAGTAGTTGAAGGCTTAGGTTTTGAAGGTTGCTCTCTTAAGGTCTTGGTTCGAGACCCATTAGTGACATTAATTTGTAGATACCTCCCGTGTCTCCATTCGTTTGATGTCTCCTAGTGTCTGGCCTTGGAACGAGTGTGGTTCCTCGAGTATAGTGGAGCAAAGTTTCAATTTTCTAGTTTCAAAAAAAAAAAAAATCAGCTACCATCCAATAAATTTTCTTTTTATTTGGGGTTGCTGAGATGTGAAGCCATAAATAATAATGTTATAGAGCTATGCAAATCCTCATTGTGCACATCTTTTGCTGATGAGAGTTGAAACTATCAGCATTATGGTTGTGTCCAATGTGCTTAAGCGAACAAGTGATAACACAGAGTTTGTATGGCAGGTGGTGGTGTTGCTGTGCTATATGCATCAAAGGAGTTAGAGAAGTTGCAGACAGCAAATTTTGACCAGAAGATCGGTGTTCAAATTATTCAAAATGCTCTTAAGGTTAAAAAAACTCTCATCCTTTCAACTTCTGGTTCTGTTAGTGCCAAATAATGATGCAATTGACTTTCGTATTTAGGCATATTGTTAAGTGGATTATAATGTCCATTAACACACTATCAAAATGCACTATGCTTTAAGGATATGTTAATGTCATCTTTTACAAGAATTGGTTAATTGAAGGCTGCTATTTGCAGATGCCAATTCATACAATTGCTTCTAATGCCGGCGTTGAAGGAGCAGTAGTGATTGGCAAGCTACTTGAACAGAACAATTCCGACCTTGGATACGATGCAGCTAAAGGTCTGTATTTTCATGCCGGGGCATACAAAACGAATAGTGAGGTTATGTTTTGTTTGGTTTCTCGCTAAAGTTGTTGCAGCTCCAGCTTATCTAGTTTCCTCAATTTCTATGTTTAGGTGAGTTTGTAGACATGATTCAGGCAGGAATTATTGATCCCTTGAAAGTTATCAGAACCGCCCTAGTAGATGCTGCAAGGTAGTTCCATAGCGACGCACGTGGTTCATCTCTCTTTTTGTTTCGATGCTTAAACTTTGTCCTTACCAGCATCTTTATTGTACAGTGTATCTTCACTATTGACGACGACAGAGGCCGTGGTGGTCGAACAACCAAAGGATGAGAAGGAAGCTGCACCAGCCATGGGAGGAATGGGCGGCTATTGAAAATGAGTTTGTTTGTTAACCATTGATTATTTACCACCAACCAATTCTTATAAGAATTTTGATAGGAAATGCATAGAAAAACATGTTTTCTTGAGGCATAAGATCATTGATTTTAACGAGGTAAATCTTTTAGTCAGTATGATTATTGAAAATGAGGAAGTAGGAATTTGTACTCGGCAATAATTCCTTGACCAGTTCATATTATAAAACTTGACCATTTATGCTATTTTATCAATCTCTGCTGCATGTTTTTAGAACAATTAGGTCCAGTTTCTTGGGATTACTTTATCGGAAGCTTAAACTCGTATGACATGTTTGGCTACAGTGAGAATAAAAAAGAATGGATAAATGAAGAAAGTAAGAATAAATTAGTAATTGATATGATGAAAGTTGGTGGGCTAAACAATATAGAGAGATCCCTTCCCTTTTCAACCTTTTCTACCACACCAAACATGTTTGCAGAATATGTTTGGCTATTGTAGAAAGGGTAAGAGAAGGGATAAAAGAAGAGAAATAAAATTAAATTAGTGATTGTATAAGGTGGGAAGGGACATGCTAGTTATAGCAGGTTTAGTTTCGAAATATGTAATTTGTTATTCTGTCTAATTTTATAATCTTTCGAAAAGAAGTCCAATATATTAGTATAGATTAATTTATATAATAATTTTGAAGTTAATATTAAGTGAAATTTTAAATAATTTGTAATTCTCACGTATTTTATTTTTGGGGTTAGTTTTTGCAAATTTTTCATACATATGTTTAGCATTCTCTAATGTTTAATTGTTTTGGTTTGGTTCATGTAAGCTCAACTTATAGGTAATATAAACTTGTGAGAAAATTTAAAAGTAGGATATTACATGGTATTAT
This sequence comes from Cyclanthera cordifolia, assembly GCA_037832605.1. Classification (NCBI taxonomy): domain Eukaryota; kingdom Viridiplantae; phylum Streptophyta; class Magnoliopsida; order Cucurbitales; family Cucurbitaceae; genus Cyclanthera; species Cyclanthera cordifolia. Next base: position 4,212,504 of record JBBMEG010000001.1, on the reverse strand, counting down.
GTTTCCTTAATACATAGCAATATGTGAACTCATAACTTAACTCTTTGGTTTTAAAGTATTAAATTATGTAACCCTTAGTTTTAGAGTATTAATTTATGTGGTTTGAGCTATATTTTTATTAATTGATGTTACCATGTTAAAAGGATTTTGATACATTTAATTTGAGTGTAATTAAAATTTTAACTTAATAATTGTGTGTAAACAGTATATGTAACAGTGTGATTTGGATGGCGACATGTCATCAGAGGAAACAGTATGTTCTTTTAAGAAAAAGTTTCTCAAGAAAAGTTTATTGAAATAAAGCCAAAAATACACGTGGACATCTAATGCTGACTTGGCATTCTCTTTCCTCACCCCCAATTCAAAATCACTTCTCTCTCTCTCTCACTCTCTCATTTTCTTCTTGTTTGGGAAATGCAACCTTTTTTTTTTTATGGTAAGTTGATAGGCCAAATCCATAATGAGAATTAGGGTGAAAATTATTACGAGAATGATTCTTTTGGGTTTGAGATGAAATCAATGATTACGAAGAGAACGATTTTTTGTGGTTGAGATGAAATGAATGATGAAGAAAAAAAATAAAATTGTAAATATATATAATGTAAGTGAAAAATGGTTGGGGAGAAAATAAAAAGTTATTATTAGAAGAATAAAAAGTAGTTAAGAAGAGAATAAAAATGTGATTTTGAAAAATTGTGCTTACTAAAAAAATGATCCTCGAGAATCGAAACATCTAGAATCATCCTCATTTTTATTGTCTCCATTTAAAATTTGTGTTTAGCATAAGTTTTTATACCTATTTGTATCCAATTCATTTGGAATTTTCAAACTATTTATTTATTAATTCATTGACCTTTGTTTTTCAAAGTTTCCATTGATTATTATTGCTAATACATCACGATATCAAAATTTTAATAATAGTAGAAAATGAAAATCCTTTTTTCTTTTTGTGATATTTTTAAACGTAAAGATGGGGATTACCAATACTGATTCCAAGGATTGAATTGGATTGCTTTCAAATAATGGAATCAACGCCCCACTCAACCTTACATTGTGTAAGAAAATATTATAATCTTATTTGATAATCATTATAATTATGTTTTGTTATTGTGTATTGTCATTCGTATAATATATTTATTTATACAAGTTCTTTTCCAAAAAAAAATAAAAATAAAAAAAATAAATTCACCTTCCACTAAAACATATTAAAATGTATAGGAGGGTATCTTTCATGAAATAATATTTGATATAATGCAACTCTATTATTGAAGAGTGATTTTTGTTAAAATTCAAAGTTACAAAGCTTTTTTTTTTTTTTTTTTTTTTTTTTACAACCTTGAAGAAAAACAATATTCAATGTATATAGTTTAGATTCAAAACTTTATCCTCTCTGATAATATATTCTAGATCTATACATGCTCCATCTGGTTTAAAAAAAAATTAAAAAAATAAAAGAAGAAAGAAAAATGTTAGATATAAAAAAGAATGATCATAAGGGATGCTAGGAGGAAAAGGGACAAAGCAATATGTGGAAAAAAAAAAAAAAGTGACAACAACCAAATTCCTCAAACCCACTTGTTTAAGCAATATCATTAGACAACAATATCTTTCCTGATTTTAGAGCTCATTCACCAACCACTCCATTTCTTGCTCTATAGAGACTTATCTTTAATAGAGTGCAGATCTGCATCTTCTACTCCTTATAGTCTTTAAAATTATCCTTCGATTGAGCAGCCTTGCACCTTCGAAACCTTTACCGTCTCGCATATAATTTGCATCATTTCGATCGAGGCTCTTCCAGAATGATGGAAGATGTGGTAAGATTGATTCACCCGATTGGACTATGCCCATGATAAGGGATCTCCTTCAAATTCAAAATGTGTAGCTTAGCATACTAACCTTATATGTTGATGTCATATTTTTATTGACGTGAGTCCAAACCCATTTCATTCTCAAAATGTTAGATATTCATCAAAGATCTAAAAATTAGGAAATTAGGAAATCTACTAATTTTCAGCCATATATCAAATTTCGCAATTTATTTAAGAAATATTTGTAAAATATTGATATTTTATTTGCTTTATAATACAAATATAGGGAGTATGAATTTAAACTTATACAATATACTTTTGTCGCATATGTATTATTGAGATAAGGGGTCTTTTTTTTTCCTCTATAAAATCAAGTCACTCACATCAATAAATTTTGACGTGATAAGAAAATAAATTAAGAAAATTGTATGGAATATATCAAAATATAAGCAAAAAAAAAAAAAAAAAAAAAAAAAAGAAAAAAAAAGCAAAACTAATTTTACATTTAATTTTCTAGGTTTTCATACTTTCTTTAATACTTTTACCCCTTCATTACATTTAGTTTTAAATTATTTATTTACTTTTCATTGATTAAAATTATTTTATAGAATTTTCAAATTTTCACTATTTAATCTCTAACTGAATTTATTAATGATTTAATCGAACTTGTTGGAACTTATCAACTGAGTGATTAAATCTTTTAGTTAAAAATTGATTGAACATCGAACATTTTAGTCATTTTATAGGACTACCCAATTTTTTTTGCTACATACATAATTTTTATTAAGAAATTTTTATCATGAATTTTTTTTTTTTTTGAGAAAATATCATGAATTTCTTTAAAAAAAATGAACAACCATCTAAACCTAGTATTGAGTAGCAACTACCATGGATAATCTAGTGATCATAAGGATTAAAAAAAAAAAAAAAAATCAATCTACAATGATAATTTATCTAGGATAATTAATTTTTTAATAATTCTTTTTACCTCTAAATATTATAAGATCGAATGATATATTTATCAAATGAGCTATATTAAAGTTAAAAAAAATGTTAAATTGAGCTAAATCACCATGCGAACTTATAGTAATGTACTCATTAATTTCTATAATAAGTTTATTAGCATATTTGATATTTGAAATTGATAGGATATAAGCTTATCTATTATGTCTACTTATACTTAAAATGCCACAAATTATCTTCATTTTTTCCCCAATCTATTTAATGAAAAAAAATTGGTCTTACCCCTATAATTGGCGCGTGATGGATAATCGCTTCTTTATTTTATTTTGATGAGTGGGGTGCATTTATTAATTCTAATCATTTTCAGAGGACGTTTTAGACCTGTAAATGAATTAAATATTTCTCAAATATAAATCAAAATTTCCCTTTATATCAGTGGTTCATAAATAATCTTATTATCTTACATCGAAAAAGTATATATTTTTTAAGTATTTATAAGATAAGGTGAACAACTCATTTATAGTCAATTGATTTTAAGATAGATGTTTACGTTAAGAAGTTACTTCAAATCTACCTATTCAAATATTATTGTGTAAAAAATTATTTATCTAGAAATTAACTTTGAGATATGCAAAAACTAATATAAAGACCTTAAAAACAAGTTCATCATGAAAGTGTTAATTTAGCTTTATTCCAACTTTGTA
>JBBMEG010000001.1:4197138-4208926 GCA_037832605.1 Cyclanthera cordifolia | reverse complement strand
GAGAGGAGAGGAGAGGAGAGGAGAGGATGAAATAAAACGATTTGGAGGATATAAAGTCTTTATGGAGAATGATATTTTAGAAATGAGATGTTAGAAAAAATATTTTTAGGGATTTGTGTTTAGGACATAAATGTTTATTTTAGATGAAATTTGATATAAAGTTTGATTTAAGATTTGATGAAATGTTGGAGAGAAGTTGAAGATGAGTAGGAAAGAGATTGTGATGTACTAAAAACAAACGAATAGTTTAACTCTTCTTCTTATCTCCTCGAAAGCGAAACAACGGGGGTATTTGTTTATAAAATTGTGGAGTGTTTAGAAATGAGGAGTTATTTTGATTGATTATAAAGAAGAAATTGTAATAATAGCTCGTTTGTATAAAGTTTTTAAAAAGTAATTATAAAAATTCGTTAGTATAAAGTTTTTAAGAACAAACATGTTTAGGTGGTAGGAAGAGATTAGAATGGAAAGAAAAAATTATGTCCCATCAAACAATAATTTAGTTTTACTTTTCTTCAATTATCCAATCAGTCCCTTCTAAAAAAGTGTACAATATCAAATTCAACATTTTAAACTTAAAAATCAAAAGAACAAAAATAGAATTTTAAGGTAAAAAATATATATAAATTGTAGATAATAAATAATAAAATAATAAATAATAAAAAAAAAGAAGGGACATTGGATTGAGATAGAGATACCATGCCGTTAAAATCCCGTATCGTCTTCTTCCCTTTTCTCTTTTTATTCCCATTTTCACGAAACTAACAACGCCTTCCCTTTCTCTGTTCTTCCGCCATTGTTGCTGCTTATGCTTCTGCTTCTGTAGAGGAACCATACGCCTTTCTTCTTCCTCAACAGATTTTTTCAGATTATCCAAAAATTCAATCCATACTCCATTGTCTCTCTCAGTTTCACGGTGTTCGTCCATGGCGGATTCATGTTTTCTCTGAGAGTGGTTCTCTATTTTCTTCCTCTGGTTGTTATCAGCTCCTTCTAGGTCTATTGAAGCTTTAAGGTTGTAACTCATTTGATTTTAATTTCCACTTGATGATCGGAAGATTGAGGATGAACCACTGCGTTCCTGATTTCGAAATGGCCGACGATTTCTCGCTTCCAACATTCTCTAATTTGACAAGGCCGAGAAAATCTTCTCCGTAAGCTTTGTTTCAACATTTTGTTGTTGAATTTCTCTTTTCTAGGTTTTGTTTTTTTGAGTTTGCTTTGTGGAATGAGAGATTTTATCATTGCAGGCCGGCTGATGATGTGGTGGAGCTGCTATGGCAGAACGGTCAAGTGGTGACTCACAGCCAGAACCAGAGGTCGGTCCGGAAATCTCCGCCGTTCAAATTTGACGTTTCGATTCCGCTAGATCCGACGGCGGAGGCGACGACGGGGAGAGAGATCCGGCCTTCGTGTCAATCGGAGGAACCTCATGAACTTTTTATGGAAGAGGATGAAATGGTGTCTTGGCTTAACTATCCTCTCGTGGAGGATCATAATTTCTGCTCCGACCTCCTCTTCCCCTCCATAGCCGCTCCTCAACCAGAGCTCCTGTCTTCGGCCACCGCGACGGTCACTCTCTCTGCGCAGCCGCCGATTTCGCCCGACCGGAGGATTGAAGCGCAGAGCTCTATGGAGTTCTCGAGAAACAAAACTATAGTCGAATCGGAACCGTCGAATTCTAAGATCATGATGCGGGAATTCACAGTGGTGGATTCTTGCGAGACACCGTCGGTGGGGCCGGAATCTAGGGCTTCAGAGATGGTGAGGAGAAAGCTTCCTGAGGCAGTAACCGGTGCCGATATCCAATACGAGATAGCTCGTGGTGGCTGTGGAGATGGAGGTGCATTGGTTTGTCGCGATGGCATTGAGGCGAAAGAGATGATGACTGGCACATCGTCTCCCGGTGGCTCAAGCTCCAGCACCGATCCTGCCGCTCCGAAACCGGCAGCCGATGACCGGAAGCGCAAAGGAAGAGCTCCCGACGATTTGGAGTGCCAAAGCAAGGTGAGTACCGTCTCCTCGTTTAACTTTAGTATGTAACAGTTTTGTAACCATTATGAATCTTTTTTAAGTTTAAACTATACAAAAAATTGAATCCTAAATTTAGCAAACGGGAACTTTAACCAAAACTCGACAGTAGACATGTGAAAGTTAAAAGAAAAGTTTGTATAAAATGAAACTGTTAGAAACGGGTTAAACAGTTGCCGTTGAAAGCTAAGCAGGTGATTGCTGAATATCTTGTTTTGGACAAACAAAGGAGTTTTGTGTGTGCAATTCTTGGGTGATTTGATAATGTTCTTTTCCATTAGGATGTTGAGTACGAATCCACTGATCCGAAGAAACAATTGCGGGGATCGACGTCAACGAAACGATCTCGTGCTGCTGAGGTTCACAACCTCTCGGAGAGGGTGGGCATTTGAATTTCTTAGTAATTGCATACTTGTAAACAAGCAAATGTTTCTTGTTTGGTATGTTGTTTTTCTCTTGGAAGTGAAGTGAAATCTTGCTATCTACTTGCAGAGACGCAGGGATCGGATAAACGAGAAAATGAAGGCTTTACAGGAACTCATCCCTCGATGCAACAAGGTTCATTTTTAAGCTATATTGTGATTCTGGGTAGAAATTAGAATGTTTCTCTGTTTCACATGTCTAAGCTTGAGTGAGTTCCTTTATGGATTTGCAGACTGACAAGGCTTCGATGTTGGATGAAGCGATCGAGTACTTGAAGACGCTTCAGATGCAAGTGCAGGTACATGATGGAGTTTATAATAATTCTGAATAGTTCCTCTAGAGGTGCAAGTCTAAACTGAACCGTTGTAGAAGGAAATGTATGAATTAGAAACACATTCTATTTAGAGAAATTGGTTTGATATACAAAAACAGTCGAATAAATCATAGAACGAATAGTGAATAAAACATATTCTCTGCAACTCTGTTGGCTGCATTTCACTTGACTCGTGACGAAAAACGTCTCATAGTAGCACTGTGGTAAATATCCATTGTGAATCCTCTGCCTAAACATACTGACTAGGCAGAATAATGGTAGTACCGAACAATGAACATGATCGGTTGATACATCTCGATAACTTTCGCAATTACTGTTTATGACCCAGATGATGTCGATGGGATGTGGAATGATGCCGATGATGTTCCCGGCTATTCAGCAATACTTGCCACCGCCAATGGGGATGGGAATTGGGATGGGCATGGGCATGGGAATGGAAATAGGCATGAATAGACCAATGATGCAATTTCCTAATCTCATGTCTGGTTCAAACTTGCCAATGCAAGCTGGAGCAGCAGCCACATCAGCTCATTTTGGCCCAAGATTCTCTCTCCCTGCCTTTGCAATGCCTCCTGCTCCTGGAGGTGATCCATCCCGAGCTCACGCAACGAATAATCAACCTGATCCTATGGTTAACTCAGCTGGAGCACAAAATACAACCTAACCTTCAGTCTCAGGTTTTCCTGATTCTTATCAGCAGTTTCTTCACTCCAACCAGATGCGGGTATTATTTTGCAAGCAACCTTCATTTTGTATTCATATTCAACATGTTTCCAAAGTCTGTTGGCATTAATTTCAACTGAGTTCCATGTCAACCTTGTAAATTGGAACCAATAAGTTCATTATTATCAACCTATTACAGAACCAGCAACCGGTTCACCCAACTACAAGCAGGCCATGTACTGGCAGGGGTCCTGAATACCTTGAAAATCATCGATCAGGTAAACTTCTTGCATCTTTTGAGAAGTTCAAGAAATTCACTGGTTGTATGGTTACTTTGTTCATTGATAAGTTGCAATATTGGTGTTGCATTACTATAAGCTCCAAAACAAACTACATTTTGCGTCGTTTACCCGGCTTTTCCGTATTGTAGGCTAAAATTTTGAATGCATGGACTCATGAAACACACTTGCCAGGCAAGTTTTGGCGCATATTAGAGCGACGAAAGCATTCAGCATGTTCATGTGTTGCTTGCGAATATGATATATGTCGCAGATAACATGTAACGACCACATCCCTGTAAACACGAATCTATACCTCCTTTACTTTTTAGATCTTGATATATTTTTCATGCCGTTGTCGCCCTTTTCCTGACTTGTTATTCTGTTAGATTGGGATAGACTAGAGTTACAGATGGTCAAGGGGAGTCCGTTGCTTTTACACACTATTGTGTCGCATCTCATCGGGGTCGGGTCCAGAATGATGATGGTGATATATCCAACTTGGTGTGGTCAATTTTCGACATTGTCGGGTGGCAGCAAAGGTGTTCCAAATTCTTCAACTCCAGAGGCATTTCATTGTTTTGTCCTGGACAATGGTTCCAGTGCATGAATGATATATATTCTCACAAAGTTGCGCAAGATTCTTTCCCTATATCATAATAAAACTTGTTTCATAGCCATTCCACTTGCCCTTGGAGTATAAATTCTCAACCAGCCTTGGAGATCTCTATAGTACCTCTTTATTTATTTATTACTTTTTTTCCTCTTTCCTTTTTCCTTTTTCCTTTTTCTAAGTTATTTGAAAGTGAAGCAGCTAAAGATGTGAGAAGCTTTAAATTAGGAGATAAAAGTGTGAACTAGGGGCGATTTTGGTATATTAAACTTTATCATTATTTTTATTATGATTATGATTTTTATTTTTATTTTTTAATTTTAGAAATATAGGGCCATTTGAGTGTCTATGGAGCTACATATATGAACTTTTATAATCAATCTTTCAAAATTTCATCCAAACAAATTATTACTATAATTTATCTTTTAAAGCTATTCAAAATAAGGTTTTGGCATGGAATCAATTAAATAGGGGCATTGATTTTAGCGCATATCTCAATAACATGATAGGTTTAGTTGAATTCTCTAAATACTCTGATTTAAATTGGTGATTGACGCGTTGGTTTTATTGTTTGGAAGTAGTCCCATTCAACACCATGGTCACTGGTTCAATTCTCGAAAGAGTTGATCATGCAGTGGTTTCGTTTAGATATGTTATCCTCTCTTTCTTTTCCATCCCTTCCCACACTCCAATCATGTCTCATATATGAAAATATATGTTATAGATTTCTCTGTTAGATATCTGTTTCCTCGACATCTCTATATTTGTTGTTTTGTTTTGTTTGTTATATATATTTTGTGAAACAATTGTCTAATTAAATATGACACAAAATCCTCTCTCTCTCTTTTCTGTTAACTAATTCGATTTCAACAAATTCCTCGAAATTAAAGTAGCAAAACTTGTCAAATTGCCACATAAAGAATGCAATTGTTTGAAGAATGTTCTTTCATAAAAAAATATGAAAATTATTTTGAGTTATTAGAAAATTTTGTTTTAAGTAATATCTCTTTTGGTTGTAATCAAATTCAAGTCCCCGGTTACAGGTTTGATCTTAAAAATCATTGTTTAGGTTTATATTATTTTGGGAGAAGAACATATATAGCACAATTTCAAAAAAGAAAAAAAAAAAGAAAAAGAAAAAAAAGCTCATCCACCAAGATAGGGTTTGTTTTTTTTTTTTTTTTTTTTTTTTTTTGTAGAAAATAGTGGAGTGAAGAGAAGTGAAAGAGTTAATGGTATCTAATGTTTGTGGATTGATGTTAGAAGTGGTTGAGATTTGATGGAATTAGTTGATAGAAGCTTTGATGAGCGGTTAAAAGTGATTATTTAATACTAAATATAAACGAGTAGTTTTTAAGACAACACTAGAGGGGTGAATAGAGTTTGTTAACATTTTCAGTTCATTAACTTATGATCTAAAATTTGCTAACTAAAACATGCAGATCAAATATAATATGCAATAACAAAATTGCGGAATGTAAAAGTTAAGGAAAGAGAAAGACACCAAAGTTTTAAAGTGGTTCGGGAAATCCCTACGCCACCCCCAAGACTCCTTGGGATTCTATTGGTGATTCTCGGTTGAGGACCAAACCTCCACTACCCTCTTTTTACTAGGCTAAAGAGAAACCTAATTAAATCCTTTTCACGGATTCAAGATTAAACTACTACTGCTTTTAGGCGAAATAGAAATCCAAATCCTTTTACTGATTCAGCATTAAACCAATTTAGTTTTCTCATGTGTGTCCACACACCTTAATACAAATCTCAAAACAAATAATGAAAATAAATTTAACAAAATATCTCTCGAAGGCAAAATACACAAGTTTAAGGGTTTAGGATAATGACAGAAAAGTTAACCTCATTTTCCACGACCTAAGCTTTAATTCAACTACATGGTAACGAAAATCGAAACAATTACGTTACCTCTATTATTACATAAATTATAAAGCTTTTTTCTGCTTCCTTCGATTGCATATTACATACCTTTACCATCAATAAACTATGTAAAATAAAATAAAATAAATAAATAAATAAATAACTCATTTTTCTTTTTGGAAGAAATAGTAAAACTTATTCTCTAAAATACAAAAAAATCCACAATTTATTATTAAACAAGAAATAAAAGAAACAATGATAAATTGTATTAGGGAGTAATTGGAAGTTTCCAAAAATGAATGAATTCATCTTGAGTTGAACTGTTATCTTTGAGATAGAGTCCATTGTCTTCCGCAGTCCACTTGCATATATTACTGTCGCATTTCACACGTAGCCATTGGGTCTCCTTCTCGACCCAGAAAGCGTCGAATTTCATTTCGTGCCCGTTCGGCTTTCGCAAGTAACACCAAAACAATGTTGTATCCCAAACGTTCACTTTAAAGTCCCACTTGAACTCGGCACCCGTACTTAGGGTTTGCTCGCCCAAGTCGGTGTCTTTCGACTTGCAATGGACAAATAGCGCTTGTCCATTCTCCAATCCATTCTTAATGTGGATCTCCCATTTGCTCAACGGCTCCGATCGAGCCATGGCGAAACCCGAGATGACCAACAACATCACCAAAAGTTTATTCTTGAAAGGGATGGTGTTCATTGTGTGCAATATTGCTTTACTTGGAGCTGCAATTGCACAAGTTCATCACCTTGTTTATTAATTATTATTATTATAAATAAAAGAGATAATTTGTGAGGGGGTTGAAATATATACCCTATTATATGAGAAGATAATTTTATGATTTTTCAATTTAATGTTGGGTTTTGAAAGATGTGAAGAGCATAATTTCTAAACTTTATCTCTATTGTTATTTTCTTTCGAATATAATTAGAGATTAATTAAGAGACTTGAACCATAAATCTTAATCAATGGAGATACTGAAAAAGAGCCTAATTAATCTTAATCAATTAATTATGATATTTTTCAGCATTTCCATTGTTTTTGTTGGAAATAATGCATTTGTTCTAGGGTTCCATTGACACAAACAATATCACAAATGAAGAAACAAATATTAATGAAATATAATCATAAAGATAATATTATATATGGTGGTGGACTCGAACCCTTATTCTATTGGTCATCAAATTTACATGATACCACTGAATTATTGCTACGTCGACCGCATAATAATATATGCGTGTTTACCCGGTACAACATTAGTAAAATGGAAACTTTACTCAAAATTTTGTTAGTTTTTCCTATTGTATTGATTTAATTTTGATATATATATATATTTTTTTCTCTTGAATTTTATAGCAACAAAAAGTAATGGCAACTCAACTAGACGAAAAAAAAAATACCTTTGTTTATTTTGGCTTCTTTGTTGTAGAAAGTAATTTTATTACCTTTGTTTTTTTTTTTTTGTGATAAATCAATAGAAAGGTTGAAACTTTATATAGAGAGAGAGAGAATGAGGAAACTTGTAAGAATAAGGACCAGAGAGAAAGAAGGAGAGATCATTAAAGACAGAGTACATGAAGGACAGACCGAGAAAAAAAAGGTTTTAATTTTTATTTTTTTTTTATTTTTTTTTTTTTTTACAATTGAACTTGTGACCTAAGGTGATGTTGTTGAGCTATTACCCTTTTGAAACTACATTAATTTTTTCTTTTTTTGCGTTGTTGAAATATTATTAAATGATGAATTATAGAAAAAAAAATTACTTTTTTTTAAGTTGAAGTTCAATTTGAATCATAATGATAAAGTTGAATATTTTTGCTTATGAAATTTTAATTAATGTTCACTTTTGATCTTTAAGTTTAGTGTTTAGTTCGAGTTTGATTCATATATTTCAAAATTGAAAACTTTTAGTTTGAACATTTTTATAATGTTTACTTTAATTCTGGTGTGTTTTTTTATTTATTTAAAAAAAATTAAATTCACGTAATTTATTAATATATTAGAATTTAAAATTAGTCTATTTAACATTATGTTTTATATCTAACAATTTTATTATCTCTGTGACTAAAATTATATATTATTGAAAATCATGATAAAATTATTCAATTTTGGAACATATGGGCAAAATATAAATTAGACCTCAAATTTAATAATTAAGAAAAAAATATTTTTCCCTACATACTATTTTATCAATAAGATTGCAATGGAAAAATGAAAAAAAACAAATCAAGGGTTGATGGTTATTTAACCAACTTACAATCAATTGAACCATAACTAAAAAGAAAATAATTTTTAAGTTGTTTTGGCTATTGTATATATTTGAACAAATAAAATTAATAAAAATATTTGTGTTTTTTTTTTTTTGTAAAAAATTTGATTAAAAAAATCATTTAATTTCTATTTGGTGTTTATGTTTAAAAATTAAAAATTTTACTCTTAAATTTAATAATAACAAAAGTGTTAATTATTTTGATTAAAATGATGACTATACTAATTTTAAATATTAATATATTAATCATGAAAGGATTATTTTAATCTCTTTATAAATTTAATATTAAAAGAAAATCACAACCACCAAAAATGACTAAATAGTAAAATTATATTACTTGTAGTGATAATAAAATAAGTTTTATCTTGAAAGCATCAACTAGGGGATGTAGCTCAAATGGTAGAGCGCTCGCTTTGCATGCGAGAGGCACGGGGTTCGATCCCCCGCATCTCCAATTTTTGTTTTCGGCTCAAATATAATTCTTCTCTACCTATTTTTATACTAAAATTGAAACTTTTAAAATTATAAAACTAAAATAAAATAAATTCCAAAATGAAGAATCAAAATCATATTTTAATTTATCTATATAAAAATTGAAGTGATACTTTAAAAGATCGAATTGGAAACGACTATCTTTTTAAGTTCACAACTAATCAACGTAGGATCAAGTAGTTTGTTATGTAATAATAGTCAATATACCCAAGTTAACCAAACTACCCAGTACACATGCTAGAATACGAGATAAAATCAAACTGAACTAAATAAATATTAAATTCAACTTATGTCCTCCAACCTTAGGTAGTATCTTGCGTACTTTATGTCCCGTCCTTCTAAAATATTAACTCTAAATATGCATTCTATATAATATACAGTACAAAATACTCATCGATGTTAGGAGCTTTTCTTTATTTAATATATGGATTAAACTAAGTTTATTTTGTCCAATAATTTAATACTCATACATAAACTAATATAACGATGTAGTGAATCGTAAAATGTGGTGTTAAAGAGTAAATTAAGTCACATTTAATGTCACAATACATATTTATAGAGTACTCATACATACAATAATGCAACAAATAATTTGTAATGTATAGAAGTGAGTATGTAGTGGGATATCAAAAATTAAATAGAGAAGCAATGAATATTTTGATCAGCCAAACTCTGACAATATTGAGTGTAGTGCCATACAAATCTTAAAGGAAACAAACCACTATTTAAAATCACCAGCTGTCCTAGGGTGCCCTTTTGAAGGGTCATCCTCTTAATTAGACAATATAATAATTCAACTTTGGAGAAAGAAATTAGAATTTCCAAAAGGTGTCATGTTGGAAATTGCAATAAATTTAATTTTAAAATTTTTATCATTCCCAAATTTCAGGTATGGTTTGACTCAATATGTATGTATATGAGTTTACTATCAAATCAAATAATTGTCTATAGAGGTATAACTTCAACTTTTCCTTTATCTATATATATATATATATATAATATTTTTGTTTTTGTAATTTCTTTATTTACCTTGAAATTATTCAGCTGTCCATGAAACGACAGCTTAAAATGAAAGGGGAGGTCGTTTGACTTCGATCTAACTTTTTTACTCGATGAGATTTTTTTTTATATTAAAATTTTTGTGTCATGCTTAAATTTTTTTACTATCATATATTTGGTTGATTTTTCATAAGGAACACACGCGAGTGAATGATTGATCCATAACTTCAATTTTTATTCAATATTTGTCCGAAAAAAAAATGGATTATTTTAGATTTTGCATCAATAAAAACTTATTAACTTTTCACTTCAAAATTCAAAAGAAGTTGATCAAGTGGGTGAAATATCATGCATCCACAAAATGAACACATTCCGTTTCATTATATAGAACAATATAAATATATAACTAATTAGAATGTACTAAAGAAATTAGGATATTTGTATTACGCTAACAAAATAAACAAACAAACATAATCAATATGTAGGTCACAAAACAAACAACTCAACACTATGACATCTCTGGACATATATAATAATTTTTAAATAAATATAAAGTACTTCAAACTGCAATAACTAGAAATCAAACACATAACTAAATAACATATATTTAAGGATAATTAGGGAGGCTCGAACCACCACGACCAACTCCTCCCCTGAGACCATCACCACCGAGCCCTCCCCCACCGAGGCCACCATCACCGAGCCCTCCACCTCCAATATTTCCACCAAGACCACCATTACCGATCCCTCCACCTCCAATATTTCCACCAAGACCACCAATGTTGCCACCCAAGCCACCTCCAGGGCCTCCCAACCCACCTAGTACTCCACCAATTCCTGTCCCACCACCGAGGCCACCCCCTCCAATCCCGAGCCCACCAAACGGAAGGCCATTGCTACCGACGCTCGAAAAGCCACCGACGCTACCGAAGGCAAGGAAATTCTTTTGGTCATTGAAGGTGGCATCATTAGGGGTAGGTCTAGCTATAGCAATGGCCACAAGAGCCAAGAGCAAAGCCATGGACAATTTGGTCATTTTGTCTCACTTGTGTTTGTGTGTTGTTGTTAGCCAATTTGGAGCTGTGAGCTTAGGGCTTTTAAAGTGCAAAGACCGTTGAGAAACGGTTGGGAAAAGTAAATGAGTTTAAATGCAGAGGCTGAGCTGGCTGTGTGAAATTACCAAGTGGGGGTTGGTCTTTTTGTTTTGTTTTCTTTTTAATAAGGAGTTTTTTGACATTTTGTTAGTGGGGGGTAAATATGGTAAAGTTTACTGCATCTGGTCTTGGCAAAATAAGAAGTTTTTGCACACATTGGCTTCTTATAGTATCTGTTCTTATTCATTATGCTTTTAATTATAAGGTCTAATTTCATCTTCTTTTACAATTTTTATTTTCAAAATTCAATTTCACATTGAGAAAATATTCTAATGAAGATCAATAAATTTAAATTATATGTTTTAAAGTTATATTTCATTTAACTTAAATTTTAAACTTATTCGTGAATGACAGTGATTGTTTAGGTACTGCAGTTGGTTATCACATTAGTCTCACACACTTGAGGTCCTTAGTTCAACTTCATTTGTAATAGTTCGTAATTAACGTGAAACAAACACCTCTAAGAGGTCTCCGATTTGAACCCAAATATAAAAATTGCGAGAATTCAAAATACTTTTTATATTGTTATATTTGATTAATTAATTTCAATCTCACATTTTAGTCAAGTTGTCTGGGTGGTGTAGTTGGTTATCACGCTAGTCTCACACACTAGAGGTCCCCAGTTCGAACCTGGGCTCAGACAT